>BQNB010049241.1:0-42139 GCA_026074375.1 Tanacetum coccineum
TAATTCTTGATGCATGGTGGTTTTTATTTGAAAAGGATGATGAGGTTTAGTATTAGAATGATTTTAGAGTAGATTGGAAGTGATTAATTGGATTTTTGGTGATGATGATGGTTTGGTTGGTGGTCTATGTCGAACACAGTGGAACAAGAGGAGAGGGAGAAGTTTTTTGATGTATCTGTGTTGTGTCATGTGTGTTTTAATAGAAGAGTTAAACCCATCTTTCTCATTTATACTTAGTCAATGTTGCCTAATTATCTTCTAGGGGTGTTTGGCTTTTTGTTTTGTAGGAGCTAATAAAACATATGGGGGTGTTTGGTTAGGCTTTGTTGGAGTAAAAAGATAATAGAAAGAGATGGGCTTGGTAAAATTTTGTTAATCTTTTATAAACCATATATTATTAAATTCTCGGGCCTAATTATTTAATTAACGCATTATAAGTTATAAAAGTAAAATTTTGACGCGGCTTCGGCCAGAAACACAAGAAAAGTCAAAAAATACAAAATTAAAAATAATTAAGCTCTCGGGGCTAAAATATGAAATTATCGATTTCTCAAACGCTAAAGCGGATAAATATCCTAAGAACGATTCGTAAATAACTAAAACGACGATTTTTAATAATATCGACCAAAAACATTATAAATTTTTTTTCGAAGAATTTCAAAAAATAAGATAACGCTCGAGATAAATTATTGATCTTAAATTCGGGTTGTTAAAGTTACATGCCATGGAAAATGTGTCTTTCATTCTCACATCACAACCAATTGAATCAAATGCAAAGGATGTTTGACACTAACAACTTTGGACCCATGAGATATTGGGGACCAAATGTTTGAGTTATTGTCTTATATAAATAGATATGCCTTGGAGTCGACTTGGAGCTCGACGAATGGATCAAGGATAGCGGATGCTCTAAACATATGACGGGCAACCGAAAGCTCTTCTCCACTTACAAGGCATACAATGGAGGTAATGTCATTTTTGGTAGTAATCTTCGCAGTAACATCATTGGCAAAGGTACGATTTCTAATGACTCTCTCAAAATAGATAATGTAGAACATGTTGATAACTTAGGATTTAATTTGCTAAGTATAGGACAATATGTGACAATAAGTGTAAAGTAACTTTTTTTGAACATGATAGTGAAATCATTAAGGACGGTAAAGTCATAGGTAGAAGTATTAGGAAGAAAGGCTTATATGTGATGAAATTAGGAAATAAGCCAAAGGATCAAATTTGTCTAACAACGATTGATGAAAATTCCACCTTGTGGCATAGGAGATTAGGACATGCAAATATGCGTCTCATTCAATCGTTGGCCTCTAAGGAATTAGTTAGAAACTTACCTAAGCTTAAGTTTGATCAATATTTTTGTGATGCTTGTAAAATTAAAAACAAGCTCACACTAGTCATAAAGCTAAGAATGTAGTCTCAACGACTAGATGCTTAGAACTTCTCCATGTGGATCTCTTCGGTTCATCCGTCGTGCAGAGTTATGGAGGAAACCGTTACACCCTAGTCATAGTAGATGACTACTCTAGGTACACTTGGACTAGATTTCTTAAGGATAAAACTGAAGCTTTCGATCAATTCAAAATATTTAGTAGGAAAATCCAAAACCAATTAGGTTGTTCAATAGTGTCAATTAGAACCGACCATGGTAGAGAATTTGATAATGAGGTGCAATTTTGTTAGGATCACATAAATGGACCCGAACAAAGAAGCCTCGGTCACTCGAAGATACAAGACAAAAGTCTAGTTCGTTTAAACATGTAATATTATGTAAACGGGCCTTTAATGAAAAAGCCCATCAAAGCTCAAAAGCCTCCTAGGCTAATCTTTTTATTAGTATAAATACTCCTAGTTTAGTCAAAAATTAGGTTAGACATTTTTAGAGAGAAAATTAGCTAGTCATTATTGTGAGGGTTTTTCTAGCCACCAAAAAAAAGTTTTGGTTTCTCTTTCAATCATCAATAAAGTTTTAATTTTCTGCTTGATTCTACACTTCGTTGTTAAAGGTTTGTATGAATGATCATGGAGCCTACAATTGGTATCAAGAGCCTACAAGATTGATGGATTGATTTGGTTTTGTGTTTTTTTTACTTTTGATTTTCGAAAATTAAAAAAAAAGGGGGTTTCGAAAAAAAAATTGTTGTTTGTAATTAACAAACAAAACTAAAAACCAAGTATCTAACAAACACAAATGTAACTATAGTATTTTTGGTAGAGAAAACACAAATTTTTGTAGATCACTAAAAAAAACTAACGTTTTATTTAAACAAAAAAGAAAAGAGAGTCGATTTTTTTTGTTTAAGGATCGAACGAGTGGAAAACAGAGGGATCGAACGAGTTCAAGTCGTCAAGCACCGAACGAGTGGAAATCTACTCAAGGATCGAACAGGAGATCGAACAAGCATCGAACAAAAGGATCGAACAAGGGATCGAACAAGAGGATCGAACAAGAGGGATAGAACAAGAGATCGAACAAGCATCGAACAAGCATCGAACAAGAGGATCGAACAAGAGGGATCGAACAAGAGACCCGAACAAGACAACCGAACAAGCAACTCTCTTGGTGATCTAGCAACTACACAACTTTACAAGGATTAACAAAATATTGATAACAATGATATGATATGAATACAACAAGATGCAACACACACAAAGGTGAATACTTTCTTCACTTGATGATGAAATATTTTTCTCTTGCACTTGAGATTGAGCTTGGATCACTTGGAAACAAAGCTTATGATTAATGATCACATGATTTTAGAGAGGATATTGGCTGTTTTTGGGCAGAAATGAATGGAGTTTGCAAAAGGTTTATAAAATAGTAAGGAAAAGTCCAAGTAATTATAGGAACGAAACTGGGGGAGCGATCTAACCAGAGGGCGGTCCCCTTAAATAGGTGGGCGGTCCCCTTAAAATTAAGGGGGTCGCCCGTGTATTTAAGGGGGCCGCCCTAGACTAGGCCTCCCCAGTTTGTCTTTTGTGTAGGGGGAATTTTCTAGAACTTTCTGACGTTTTAGGTCGAAATTTGGAATATTCCAATGTTATTTTGAATAAAACTTTACTGTTAATTGTTAGAAAAGTTTTGTAATGTTTATTAAAAAATGTTTACAACAAATTATAAAAGTTTGAGGTTGAATAAAAATTTCCTTGATCATAAAATCATTAGCAATTATTTATTCATACCTTTAAGGAAATAAATTATCAAAAGGAAACTTTACTACTAATTACTTGTTAGGTTTAATTTTACATTGAACGTTTTTATAATTTGTGATTATCAAACGTAAACTTGAAAAATTTATAATTATTTTAAGCAATTATATTTTGTCAACATATCTTCCCCCTTTTGATTGTTAAAAATTTAAATACTCATTAAATATAAAATTATTTTAAACAAGTATTTATGAGTTCATGTTAGTTCTCTCTCTTTTTGTAGAATCAAAAAGACAATCGTCAGAGAATGGCTAGTTTAGATCGACGTAATACTTTCTCCCACGTGATGTGTGCTCCCCCACGTTCGAAGGGTACCAAAAACGAGTTAGGAACAATACAAATAATGTCTTAACATGTAGCAGAAGGAAGAAAAATTATGACAAGTGCAAGCCATACATCAAAGAAAAATAAGCCTTCATGCATTTAGGACAATGTGTATGAACAACCCACAAGCATACATAAATAAAAAACAAATAATGCTTTAAACAGTATAATACATCTAAAAGAAATCCTAAATAGCCTGAAGATTTTTGACTTGCTTGCGACACAAAAGGGTTTGACGATTATTTATAGGCATATTAGGAAGTTAGTTGGTTGTTGATAGAGAGTTTGGAGCGGATGAGGTTTTGGAAGGGAGTCTCCATTGAACTCTAAGAGGTGGGAATGTGGTCGAGTGAGGAAGAAATTCAATCCCAATTGAATATCCTCACTAAAGCAAGGAATTGTTTTTGGGTGACAGATGCAACCAGGGCAATACCAACAAGGTTTTTCAACTTGGTTCCATGTTGAGAGTGTGGTAGTGGTTTGGGATACGTGATGAGGGAATGTTGGTTTGTTGTTTAGAGAGATGCATGGCTAAGAGGTTTGATAGGTCTTGTAGTTGATTAATGTCATCAACTAGGCTTTCTCTACTTGGAGATGGAGGTGATGTGTGTTGAGTTTGGTTGTCACTTTGAGGTGGAACTTGAGTGTGAGTTTCATGTGAGTTGATGGGTGAGATGGAAGTAGAGGATGTGAGATAACTTATTGTGAGCGTGGAGTGTCTTAAGTAAGGAGTTTATTTGGGTTGTCACTTTGAGATGAAGGTTTAAGTTGTGAGTAACATTGAAATTGATGGGCGTGATGAAAATGAAGAGGAGACACTTGTGGTATATGGTAGTGTTCTTGAATGTAGGGATTTAGCGTAATGCTTGATTGAGGTGATTGTTTCTTGAAAAAAAAGGATGGTTGATGAGAGGAGTGAGTGGTTTTGGCCATTTGGGTGATGTAAGTTTACATTGAGCCAATAGATGTGTTACAAGGGTTAGTTTCTCTTCTAAATGGGTTTCACGTTCATTTTGCTACACTTGATGGTTTGGATTGGGTGTTGTAGGAGATGTCATTGGTGAGGAGATTGTGATGAGATGGATGAGAATTATTTATAGGGGAGGAAAGGTTTAATTTGGAAGAATGAACATTTTAAAGATCAAAGCCACGAATTTTATGAATTTAGGGAAACAGAAGCTAATCTAGAGGTATTTGGTTAAAGGGAGTGAAAATACAGTTTACCATTATGCCTAGGTCGGTCCCCTTAATTAGGGGTCAGGTCCCCCTTAAAATTAAGGGGCCGCCCTTTATGAATTAAGGGAGCCGCCTACTGGCATTTCCCAGATTTCTAAAAATTTGATTTTTCTCAAAATTTTGTATGAGGGTTTCTGTTTTGGTGGTTAATTTGCAGCAAGTCCAATCCTTTATGGGCAATTAAGATTTTAAGCACATAACACTTAAGCATTCAACATTTAACATAAGTATGAGACTAGAATGTAGGATAACCTATTTCACATAATTTTGGCATATACTCATATATGAATTGAAGATCATAAGGGTGAAGAACATATGAAATAGTAACTAGATATAATACACAAAGAATTTTCCTTGATAAGGGGGTTAAGTTAAAAAAAGAACCAAACTTTTGTGCAAATCCTAGTGTGTGCCTAAGTGCGACAAATGTGGAGTAACGATTATTTCGACACTAAGACATGTAAAATCTAAGAAATAATTCAAGTGCTCTTTGATTTAATTTTGCTCAACCAAGATTGTCTAAAATATGTATTACATTATATACTTTTGACAACAAGTAAGAGAACATTATGCATATGTGAAAAATGATTTTAGCATATCTCAATAATATGTGAAAATTGATTTTCATGTGCTTCTAGTTGTGAGAAAGACTTTTTGGAAAATAATAGATTGGGATTATTGTATATATGTATAATGAGATATGCATTTGGATAGGAGAATTTGTAAAAGTTTGCTTATAAACTTTTTCTAATCTTGTAATTTTGTGTAAAATAGAAACCTAGACACAGAGGAAAGAAAAAAAAATTGTTAGTCAGGTGGGTGGTCCCCTTAAAGTCTGGGTGGTCCCCTTAAAATTAAGCGGGCTGGCCTTTATGAATTAAGGGGGCCACCTCCTGTTAAAAAAAATTCTCAGATTTTTTGACAAATGGTTCATTGATGATTATCATTTCTTTATTATGCCGAAAATTTAATCAATTTGTTCCATCATTCCTAGACTTAGACGTAAGTAGTTAAAAGGCTCACATTTAAGTGGTTTAGTTAAAATATCGGCTATATTGTCTTCCGATGAGACCTTTTCTATAAAGATATTTCCTTTTTGAACATTATCGCGAAGGAAGTATGGGCGAAATCTCAATGTGTTTTGTTCGTGAGTGTTGAACGGGATTCTTACTTAAGTCTATAGCCCCTTTGTTATCACACATTATTGGAATGTCATCTAACCTAACCCCATAGTCTATGAGAGCTTGTTTCATCCATAGAGCTTGTTGATATGCCTTTCCGGCGCTTACGTATTCTGCTTCGGTTGTGGAGATGGCAAGAGCGGTTTGCTTCTTCCGAAATCAAGATTAGACAAACACCCAAAACGAACAAACTTCACTAGTGCTCTTGCGATCTACGTAATCTCCCGCATGATTCGAATCCGCGTACACTATTGTTTCTATTCCGGATCCCTTAGGATACCATAATCCTAAATGCGTAGTGCCTTTAATGTAATCGGAAAGATACTTTTAACTGCTCTAGTGAGAGTTTTGGGATCCTCTTGAAGCGGCGCAAAGCAAACACTAAACATGATATCGGTCTACTTGCCATTAAGTATAATAAACTACCTATCATGCCTCTATATTTGGTATTATCTACGGACTCACTTTATTCGTCACTCGTGACTTTGGTTTCCGTAGACATAGGGGTTTTTTGTTGGCTTAGAGTCTTCTACTCCAAATTTCTTAAGCATTTCCTTAATATATTTTGATTGATTAAAAAATATTCATCATAATTGTGTTTATTTGATGTAATCCTAAGAAGTAATTTTCGTTCCCCCATCTACTCATGTTCGAACTCATCATCATGATCTTGTAAAGTCCTCACACATTTCTTGACAAGTTTATCCAATATAATTCCATCAACATATATTTAGTACAAAAAGATATGGAGGTCATTCTTTTAAGTGTAGAGTTGTATCTACCATTCCTCATAGGGTAATTAGTTACTAACGAAAGGATTTTAATCGATCGTACCAAGCTTTTGGGGCTTGTTTTAGACCATAAAGAGCTTTCTTAAGTTTATAGACATAATTAGGTTTTACGAAGTCAATGAATCCCGAAGGTTGTGCCATGTAAACCTTCTCATTGATAAAACCATTAAGGAATGCACTCTTCACATCCATTTGGTATAACTTAAAGTCTAGTGCGCAAGCATAAGCCAAAAGTATTCTTATGGACTCTAGTCTCTACGACAGTGCAAATGTTCCGTCATAAGCAATTTTCTTCTTGTTGATTATAACCTGCGAATTAACCTAGCTTTGTTTCTAGTTATGACACCATTTTCATCAAGTTTATTTCTATATACCCATTTTGTTCCTATGATGGCCATATCCATGGGATTTGGTACTAGTTCCTAAACATCATTTGTTTTAAATTGGTTTAGTTCCTCTTGCATGGCCATTACCCAATTTTCATCTTTTAATGCCTCATTTATATTTTAGGTTCTAATGTGGAAATAAAGCAAAAGAAATTGCTTTTATGTTGAGCTTGCGACCTAAGAGTTCTTTGATTTAGATTACCAATAATGTTTTCTAGGGGATGATTTTTAGATTCTTTAATATTTACAATTTGATTATCTTTAAGATCATTGCCTATGGGTTTTGTTTTACTAACCTCAATAGCTTCTTCTTCGACTAACTCATCATCTTCCAATGGTGATGTTTTAGGCGGGGGAGTTTCATCGAAAGTTACATTTAATGACTCTTCAACTTTCATTGTTTGTTTGTTAAGTATTATGTAAGCTTTACTATTTTGCGAATATCCTAGGAAGACACCTTCGTATGACTTTGGGTCGAACTTGGTGAGGTAATCTTTTGTATTAAGAATAAAACATTTACTTCTGAATACTCTAAAATAGTTAAGGTTTGGTTTCCTACCTCTTAACAACTCGTATGGAGTTTTTCCTAAAATACGTCTAATGGAAACTCTATTAATTATATAGGTTGACGTATCAACCGCATTACACCAAAATTTTTGAGGAATGGATTGTTCGTTTAACATGGTTCTACTCATTTCTTGTAGAGTACGATTTTTTCTTTCTACTACCTCATTTGATTGTGGAGTACGAGGAGCGAAAAAATTGTGAGATATCCCATTTAAATCACAATAGTTTCTGAATTGTACTTCATTATCAAATTCCCGACCATGATCCGTTCTAATTGATACAATGGAACATCCTAATTTGTTTTGGATCATTTTGCTAAATATTTTGAATTTTTTGAAGGCTTCGGTTTTATTTGCTAAAAATCTAGTCCATGTGAATCGAGAATAGTCATCTACGATTACTAAGGTATAACAATTTCACCATAACTTCGTAGTGCGGAGGCCAAACAAAACCATTTGAAGTATTTCTAAACATCTAGTAGTTGAAACTATATTTTTAGGCCTTGTGACGTGCATGAGCTTGTTTTCCAATTTGGCAAGATCACAAAATGTCGGTCGTATTTTAGTTGGGTAGGTTTCTAACTAATTCTATAGATCTAATGATTGAAATAATTGGCAAATAGCGTGACTAATCGTCCTATGCCATAGTGTGGAGCTCCGTCTACTGTGCAAGGCATATTTTGTCCCTTCCGTTTATTTCCCTAGTTTCATTATATATTCCCTCCTTTCCAAATTCCTTTATCTATAACCACTTTGTCTTTGATTATTTCGCTATCATAGTTCGTAAATATACTTTGCACTTGTTATCACATATTTGACCCTTACACTAAGCAAGTTATAATGTTAAGTTATCTATGTGCTTCAACGATTTCAATCATATAAGAGTCTTGAGATAATCGATACTTTGCCAATGATTTTACCGCGCAAGTTGCTCCAAAGATTACGTTTCCTCCATTGTATGCTTTGTATGAAGAAAACAACTTTGATTACCGTCATAGTGTTTTGAGCATCCACTATCTTTAATCCACTCATCGGTTCCAAGTTTATTCCTAGGCATATTTCATCGGCCTCTTGAGCTACGAGACAAGTTTCATCTTTAGTCCTTTTCCATTTCATAGACCTCATTATCGCACCATCTCATCAATAAATGCTCCTTGATCGTTTTCTTTGCGGCTTTGAACATTCACCAAATGAGTATTTGGATCACCACATCTAAAACATTTTTCTTTCACTTTTACCATAACCATCAATTCTACTTCTTTGATGTCTATTTCTATCGCCTCGTGGTTTTCTTACAAATCTTCCTCGTCACTGAAGAATTTCTTGAATTCTTTACGTCCCCCGCCATAGCATACGCTTCGTCTTCACATCAGAGCTTGAGCTATCTTATCACTTACTTCCTTTTTCACCTTTATGCAAGAGATCTACTTTGTGTCCTTTTTTTGCCTTTGACCGTTTGAATCTTTCTTTATTACCTCTTCATAAACTTTCAAGTTTCCAATAAGTTCTCAAGATGTAAGTTGTTAGATCTCTGAATCTTCAATCGTCGTGACTTTTGCGCGCCATTTTTGATGTAATGCCCTAAAAAAAACTTCCTAACATAATTCTTGCTAGAAAAACCTTCATCAATTCTTTAGACTAGTAATGAATAGTGTTAAATTTTGAAAAGGCATTATCTATTGATTCCTCTTTCGAAAGCGTAAATTGTTCATAGTTGAACAAGAAAGATCTATTGTTTAGCTTTGACATGTAATATTACTTGATAGTGATTAACAAAGTATCCCAAATTTCTTTTTGCGTTTGGCACATAAATATGCTTTTGTATTCTTTTCATGTGCATAGACATTATAATACCATTTTAGCTTTTATTATTTTACAATTTCTTTTTTAAGACATCATTTGTTAGAAAAGTGTACAACTTCATCCTTTTTTAGTTTTCGGGAATATTTTAAATAGGAGAAAATCCACCATCGTAATAACATGCCAATGATCTAGATCTTTTGATTTTCTCATAAAGTTTTCGAATTTATTTTTCCAATAAATAATCCAATCACTTCAAATATTGTGGTCTATGCAAAGAATGCCCTTCTAAATATTTTTCCGGATTCCATAATCGATCATGTTTTTAAAATACAATATTATTTTAAAAATCTGTTTAGCGTGGCTCTTATACCAATTGTGAAAACTAGAAGGGGGGTTGAATAGTTTACCGCTTTTTATTTAAGGTTTTAAAGTGTTTGTAAAAATTTTAGATTCGACTTTATGTGAATTCAATACTTGCACAATATAAACAATATACCTATCTAAACAATTAATAAGATAGTATGAGAAACTAATGCAAGATAAAGAGATAAGAGTAAGAACAATCAAACCACAACGCGGGGATTTATAGTGGTTCGGCAACGAAGCACCTCTTCGCCCTACTCCACTCCCCGAGCACCTAACTCGAGAGTTTTCTTCACTATGTCAACAAGCTCCCTTATGGCGGAGAAAACCGTACACAACGTTGCTTACACCGATTTACGACACAAAGCTAAATGTTTAAGGTTCTATCTAGCTATAAACAATACTTCACAACACAACTTCACGACTTGTTCACGACTTCACAACTTCACGACTTCTTTAAAACTTCAAGACTTCTTCACAACACTACTTATATCACAAATATCTAGCACTACTTGGTAAGATTACCACAATCTAACTTAACTTACAAAGATCACCAAGATCTAGCAACTACACAACTTTACAAGATTTACAAAAGATTTACAAGTTATGATATGAATGCAATAAGATTGCAACAACACACAAATGTGTAATACTTCTTCACTTGATGATAGAAGTATTCTTCTCTTGCACTTGAGGAATTGAGCTTGGATCACTTGAAACAAAGCTTTATGATTAAATGATCAAAGGATTTTAGAGAGGAGATAGGCTGTTGAGGCAGAAAGAATGAGTGCAAAGGTGAGAAAATAGTGGGGAAAAGTCCAATATTTATAGGACAAACTGAGGGAGCGTCTACCTAGGGGCGGTCCCCTTAAATAGGTGGGCGGTCCCCTTAAAATTAAGGGGGCCGCCTGTGTATTTAAGGGGGCCGCCCTAGGCTAGGCCTCAGTTTGTCTTTTGTGTAGGGGGAATTTTCTGGAACTTTTCTAGCCGTTTTAGGTCCGAAAATTGATTTTCAAAATGTTTATTGAATAAAACTAACATTTCTTTAATTGTAGAAAATGTTTTGTAATGTTTATAAAAATGTTTACAACATTTTATAAAAGTTTAAGGTTGAATAAAAATTTCTTTTGATCATAAAATGCATTAAGCATTTATTTATTCATACCTTTAAGTGATATAATTATCGAAATGAAACTTTACTACTAATTACTTGTTTAGGTTTAATTTTACATTGAACATTTTTATATTTTGTGATTATCAAAATGTAAAGACGTGACAAATATTAATAATGTTTTTAGGCATTATATTTTGTCAACAAATAGTAAAGCCTATATCATCCTAAACAAACACACTAGGAAAGTCGAAGAATCACTAAACGTGATATTCGATGAAACTCCTCCACCATCTAAGAACATCACGCATCTGGTGGATGATGACTTAAGATGAAGATGATGCATTAAGTCACCGACAGGAAAACTAGAAAACGACATTGTGGATAAACTATTAGAGTGATGAAAAATCAACATTAAGGAATCTAGGAACAACCGCATTAAAAATGTCATAGGAAACCTTAACCAAAGAACCTTAGAATCACAAGCCCAAAACCTAAGTATCTTCTTTGTTTTATATCAACAATAAACCTAAGAATGGAATGACACATAGGAGATAAAAGTTGGATAGTTGCCATGCAAGAATAATTAAATCAATTCATTGCTAACGACGTTTGGGAGTTAGTTCCTCAACCTAGGAATATGACAATCATAGGAACTAAGTGAGTATTTAGAAATAAGTTAGACGAGAACGGTATTGTTTCTCGAAATAAGGCTAGGTTAGTTGCTCAAGGCTACAACCAACAAGAGGGCATCGATTATGATGAAACTTAGCTCCGTTGCTAGACTTGAGTCCATTAGAATAATTTTTACTTAAGCTTGTGCCTTAGATTTTTACTATTCCAATGGATGGTAAAATGTATGTCCTGAATGTTTTATCATTGAGAGTCATACGTGGGCACAACCTCCAGGATTCATTGATTTTGAAAAACCGGATCATGTTTATAAATTAAAGAAAGCTTTATATGGTCTTAAACAAGCACCCAAAGCTTGGTATGATAGATTAAAAGCTTCCTATTAAACATAGAATATAAAATAAGAATGGTAGATCTAACATCTCTTTTTTACAAAAAATAAAAAGAAAGTTCATCTCATCATTGTTTCAAATATATGTCGATGACATTATATTCAGATCGTCTTAGTCAAGACGATGTGTGATGAATTTTCCAATCATGCATGACGAGTTCGAGATGAGCATGATGGGTGAACTTAACTTCTTCCTTGGATTACAAATAAAACAAATGGAAGATGGTATTTTCTTTAATCAATCTAAGTATATTAAAGAAATGCTTAAGAAATTTAGTTCTCGAAGCGACCTAAACCAATGAGAGAACCCCCATGTCCTCGCGATACTAAAAATCACGAAAAGATAAAGCGTGTGATACGGTAAAGGTTAGACCAAGTAACAAGGCCTATAGGTAGTGATATTATACCTAACGTTAAGTAGGCCCGATATCATGTTTAGTGTCTGCCTTTGTGCCCGCTTCCAAGAGGCTCCCAAAACCTCTCATCTTTGAAGCGGTTAAGCGTATTTTACGATACATTAAAGGCACTACGCACTTAGATTATGTATCGCTGAAGGGGACCTGGCTAGAAACCGGTGGTATATGACCGACTGCTGATCATTG
Organism: Tanacetum coccineum; assembly: GCA_026074375.1. Lineage (NCBI taxonomy): Eukaryota > Viridiplantae > Streptophyta > Magnoliopsida > Asterales > Asteraceae > Tanacetum > Tanacetum coccineum. Next base: position 12,607 of record BQNB010049241.1, read on the forward strand.
CGTGGAATATTTGGACGGCGAAAGAGCACTCAGCAGTATTTTGTACGTTCGTAGATGTTGGTTTGACATCCTTGGTCTCGAAGAAACATACCGCGTCTTGCTATAATCCACGTGGCCGAGAGCCGAATACGTAAGCGTCAGAAAAGGCATGTCCAACAAGCACTATGGATCCTCCATCGGAAGATGTCAACGATGAAAAAGAAAAGCAGGAAGTGAAGAATCTCGCAGAGCCGACGGCTAAACGCCAATCTCGTATCACACCTTGTTTGAAGAATTTTAGAGTTGTTTGCAAGGAGAGCAGCTTTCATTCAAACAAAACACCTCAAGTTTCTTTAGTTTTTGCAATCACATCAACCTTGCCCAAGGATTCTCTCATAATGGGGGACGACCACCCTAGTATTTTTAGTACTGAGAAAATTATCCCAATCCCGAGAGAATCTGAGGAAACATCCAGGTGTGATAGTAAGAATGTTTTACCTTCATGTGATGATTTTTCTTCCATCAAAGTTCCATGTGATAATTCCGTGACTTTCTCTAACCCTCTTTTCGAATTCAATGTCAATTTTCATAACCCTCTTTTTAATGAAGAATTAGAGGATATCAAGTGCAAGGATTCCAACCTTGATGAGTCGACTTTCCTAGTCACATCTCTTTCTGATTCTAACAAAGATGAGAGTCTTATTCTAAGAGACGACATTGAGTTTCTACTCCACGATGATCCACCTTTCGAAGAGAATGATGATTTGTTTGATTTGGAATGTAAAACGAATGATGAGGCTGAGTGTTTCAATCCAGGAGGCGATAATGATGAGATCGATGTTTTTCTAGCTATCAAAGTTCCTATGTATAATGAAGGTTATTATGACTCAGAAGGGGATGTAACCTATCTTGATAGCTTGCTTAGTGATGATACTACCCATAATCTTTCTCCCGAATTGTTTTTCGATCATGAACCACATCAACTTAGGAATGAACCAGAGAATGAACTTTTGATAACTTTTTCTCCCAAGAGTGATCCTCTTCACCATGAGTTTACTGGTGAAATTATCACAATTCCTCCAAGAATTGTTAAAGAGCACGAGGATTACATCAATCGAATGTCGTTGCTTTGCAGTAATTCATCTTCCTAGTCACCAGAAAATTTTCATACAATTATCGGGTCTCTTCCTACATCTACTACTCTTATTAAGAATAGTGACCCCAATAGGGAAGAGATCGATATATTTTCCGGACCAGATGATTCGATACCACCAGGTATTGAAAGTGATTTTGACTCGGAAGAGGACATTATTGACAACTTGCTTAACGAAAATCCCACTCATGAAGAGTCTGCAAAATACATATTCGTATGGCTTTCCTCCGAGCAATACCCCCTAAAATATGTTAAAAAGTCAACAATAATGTTGATTGAATTCATGAACGACAACTTGCACCAGTGATCTTAGAGCTTACCTAAAAATAAGCTCAAAAGTCCCTATAGGGACTGTTTGCTCTAAATCCATTAAGTGCTTAGTTAGGATTTTTATAGCTTTTTGCATTTAAGTTTTTAGCTTAATTTGTTCTTAAAATAGCTTATTAGGTTAGAAGTAGTCAATTTATAGCTTATTGAGTCCTAGTTACCTTATTCTAGCTTTTTCAGTTAAAAACTAAATTCGCCAAGAATAGCCTGTAGCTTTTTCTTAGTGCTTTTTAGTTGCTTATTTAGATTTTAAAATGTGTTTAGCTTATTATTTTAAGAAGGTCTTTAGTTGAACTTTAAGATAATGTTAAGCTCTTAGTTGTAAGAATCCATTTTAGTGCTTAAATTTAAGCTCAAAGGGGCTAAGGGATCAGTTTAGTGTTTTAAAGTGTATTTACATACGATCTTATTTGAATTACTACTATATGGATTATTCTGTGTGGCATTATTCGTATATTCAATTATCTTTTATAAGGTTAGTAAAAGTTAAAATTACATAATTTAGCTTATAGTATGCTTGTATAGACTAGTTAGCTTAAGAAAATACCAAGAAAATTGAAGTTCATGTTTCTACTATTTCATCTTCTGCCATTTTATAAGCCGTTTTCTTTCTAGCATTTATTTAAGTCTTTTCCCTATCACAAAAAGGTTCTTTATTAAAAATGCTTATATTTTAGTGCTTATAACTTTTGCTTATATAATTTTTTAAAAAATAAAAAAAAGGGGAAAGTGGAAATCGGGGTTGAACAAGACTCGAACTCCCGACCTCAACACTTTCAACACTTTTATAACACCACAACACACACTCACTATCACTCTGCGCCCTACATCACTAGCGCCCATTGGGTTTTTTCATTAAAACCTTTGCAACATTTATCGTTATACCACCTTATTTCCCATTTTAAGTCTATAAGCTGTTTTTTCGCTATTTCGTAGTCTTATTCAATAAGCGTGATCTTCAAGCTTATTTTTTCTAGGTACTAATATGTATAAGCTATTTTCTTTCTTTTCTGTATGTTTGTTCTTGAATTTTAATAAATTAGTTTTTAGGTATTTTAAAACATTTAATTTTATTAAAAACTTTAAAAATCAAAAAAAATAGAAAAATAATTAAAAAAAAATATTATAAGATCTTTTTAGAAAATTTTCTTTATCATAAAGTTTATAGAAATTTAGTGTTTGCTTTCGTTAGGGTCTGATTGTCAAAAATTTTGTGTTTTTTTAAAGAACGAGAATTCGTTCCCAAGTTCCTCGTTTTTCTTTTCTTTTTTTTTTTTCTTTTCGTGTTTTATAAAAAATTCAAGGCTATTTCAACTCCGTTTTGTTCAAAGTTTTTCTTTAAAACTTACTTTTAAGCAAATAGAGCCATTTAAAAAAGAAAAGAATTTAAAGTTAGGTTTAATTTTAGAAAATTTAGGTTTTTGACCTCAGTTTAGGGGTCTCGTATTGCGTTTTTTATAGTTAAAATTTTGTTTCCATTATGTTGTCTTCGTTCCTATTTTTATATTTTTATATAATTTTTATTTTTTTTAAAGTAGATAATCACATCAATTTTGTTTCCAATCAACATCATTGTCCGACATCAAATCGTGTTTCCAATTTCACAAAGTCGTTGGGGGATAACGCCCTAGAAATCATAATCTTTAGTTCCCGTAATATAAAATTACGTATTATATTAATATATATTTTGTGAAGATTTTCCTTTTTTAACTTTGTCCGTCAATGGTAATATGTAATATTTCCACAGTATATATTAAATTTTATTATTACTATAATATAAATTCACGGAATCACACTCCAAAAAAACTTAAAATTTCACCACCATCTTCACATGAACCAACTTCTCTCCTCATAATTTTAAAAACCCAATTGCTTGACAACATTTCGGATGTTTTCCACCTAGTACACTCGACTAAACACCTCAACACTTCATAGTCATCTTATTGGATATCACAATCATCTTTGTCACAAATCACTCATCTTGATCACATTCATGACACTCCATCACCACCATCTCCACCACAACCTCAACCACCTATCATGGGCCATCCTCTTTTCTACAATATCAGACTTTCATAGCGCTCAAACCTTGCCATATGTTTTTCCTCTTGGGTGGTGGGGGTGGTGTGGGGGTTGTTGGGTTTGGGGTGGTTTTCATAACCAAAACCTTTTCTTCACTTAAGAGATAGATGAACATCATGTTGCTCATCTTGAAATATCTTCACACTACCCCGCAATCACCTCCACACTTTCCCCTAAAAGAAATTTGGTTTTGCTTTGGAGAGTTTTTTTTTGCTTAGGATTGTGAGTTTTGAGATGTGATTGATATAGAAACACAACATCTCAATTTATAATGAAATAAAATAGCTAAATAACAAACACTGCACCCAAAAAGTCAGAAAAATGTGCCTCCACGGGTCCTCCATGTTACAAAAGCTAGATTCAAAATTTGAAAAAAATGGTTCGAACCGGTTCGGGGAACCAGTTTGAAAAACTGGTCCACAAACCGGTCGAAACCTCCAAACCAATAACCGATCCCAAACCGGCGGTTTGGCCAGGAACAGGACTGGTTCTGGTCAAAACCAGTTTTGACCGGTTTGGTTTTCGGTTTACAAACCAGTTCGGTTTGTGGAATCGTTTTTTTGCTCACCTCTACCACCACCATCGGTAGTTAGCCCACCAAGCCCAAACCATGCAATGCCACCACCAATAGTAAGCCCCTTAAATCCAACACCTCCTCCCAGAGTAAGCCCGCCAAGCCCAGACTATGCAACACCACCACCAAGAATAAACCCATTAATCCCGAAACCTGTAACACCTCCATCGAGAGTGTTAATACAAATAATGTCTAAAAACGTTATTTATATTTTTTGACCTCTCAATGTTTTGATAATAACAAAATGTAAAAACGTTTACGATAAAATTAAACGTTTACAAATTATTAATCGTAAAATTCCATTTCTAAGATTAGTGATCACTTAAGGTATGAACAAACAAATCATTAAGCATGATTAGTGATCAAGAAAATATTTTTCTCTCATCTATTACATTTTTACAAAAGATTTTCACAAAATTAATTATACAAAATATTTTCTAATTAAAAGAAAAGTTTTATTAAAAACATAAAATTTGAAATTCAAATTTTCCCCCCAAAACGGAAGCTTCTACACCAGATACAACATTCCCCACAAAAAGACAAAAAAGGGAGCGGAGTCTAGGTGGCGGCCCCCTTATAGGCCTGGCGGCCCCCTTATATATATGGGACCGCCACCAGTTACCGTTGGCTTTTCCTGTCTATAAATACTGGTCCACCCCTTGCTGAAAATCATTCCTCTTTGCACGAAATTTTTCAGTCTCTTCTTTCTCTCTCTAAAACTTATTTCTCTCACTAAAACTCTTGATCACTAACATACTTAGATCTTGTTTCAAGTGATCTAATCTCTTCTTCTCATCTCTTCCCTCTCATTCAAGTGCAAGAGAAGAACACTCGTATTCGTCAAGAAACGAAGTGTTAATTAGTGATCTCTCCTCTTTTCTTCTAAGTACCAAACCTCTATTGTATTTATCTTGTGTATTTGTGTGATTCGGATATTGTGTAGATCCGATAGTGTAGATCTTGTGAGTGTGTATATCTTGTGAAGTGGTAGATTGGTTCTAGCTAAGATTAGGACTCGACATTTAGCTTAGTGTCAGAAAATAACGTAAGCGACGTGTAAACGGTTTTCTCTGCCTAAAGGGAGCTTGTTGACATAGTAAATCTTGAGTAAGGATACTGCGGGGAGTGGAGTAGCGGTAAAAGGTCTTTGTAGCCGAACCATTTATAAAATCTTGTGTCTTGGTTTGTGTTTCTTTCCGTTATCGTTTACGTATCTTATTATTTAGTTTTTGTTTAGATAGTTATTGACTTGTTGACTAACAAACGTGTAAACTATTCAAACCCCCCCCCCCTTCTAGTTTCCACATACAAGGATCCTTACAAAAGATGTTCTAGAGAAAACAACAAGAACTCAAGATCAAAGCCTAGATCTTCTTTTCTTCTTTCTATCTTCCCTTCTGTCTCCTTTCTTCTCTTTCTTAGTTCCCCGCCAACTCAACTTCCCTTTCTCTTCTTTCTTTCTGAAATTTAATCTTTTCTAAATACTCTTTCTTCTTCCTTTTCTTCTACTTCTTCTTCTCTAGTACTCTTCTCTTCCCTTATTCTCCTACTTCACTTCTTTCTTTACTTACTTCTCTTCTTCGTCTTTCTTGGCTTTCTTCTTCTAACTTTCTACTTCTCTTCTATCTCTCTTTACTATTCTCTTTCTTCTTCTTTTCTAAGCATCATTCAAAATTCTATCGATCCTCTTCTTATGCTCTACTTCTATTCTCTTTCTTTTTTCTCTAAGAACGTCTTCATGCTAATAAGGGGACTTATAACCTTCCTATGGATGAGAGTACGTCAAGGGAGTTCTTCTCTATTCTCATCGTCTTTCTAAGTCTTTTTCTTCTATCTTATCGTTGTGTTGTGGGTGATACTTCTTCTACTTCTATCCCCAAATAACATCAAAAACCCAAAAACCCTTGTAAACTCTTGAGAAAATCAACTAATCCAAATGGAAGATGATGAAATGGATGTTGTTTATGGTGAAAACAAGCCAAGAAATCTTGCTAGAACACTAAACCTTTAACCTATGCAAGTACAACTAGCTAAATTATCAAACTTTTATGTTTTTGTGTGGTGTTAGAGCTCGGAAAAGACAAGAGAAAGTGAAATGAGTGTGTGATCTATGTGTAGTAAATGAGAGAATAAAGAAAATGAAATCTTTTATGTAAATTATACATACATACTAGACTTAACATGTGGTCTTAGTGTTACACTCATGGGACAAGTGTCCCATGAGGTGTAATATGATAAGATATTTGTTAATTATAATGTTAAGCATATGTTTCAATAAGGCTAAGGTGCAAAGGTGGTGCATACTAGAGCTAAAAACGCGAAACATGCAAAGTTTACGTAAAAACGGGAAATAAATTTACGACATATAAAATATATACGTAAGATGATAAAAATGCATAAAACATTTATACTAAACCTAGTGTAGAATCGGGTTCATATTTAATGTACGTGGTACGACGTACGCGGTATAACCTATCCGGTTACCCGTAAAAGTTAATTTACGCGAAATTAAAATAAATAGTAAAAGTATGAGGTTAAATAATAACCTAAAAAATACGAATTGTTACAGTCTTCCCTCGTTAAGGGGACTCTGTCCCGGAGTTCAATTTGCGTTATTCGCTGACAGTGTGTCCGAGAAAAGGTGGGGGTTCTTGCTTCGAAACTTGTCTTTACGCTCCCACGTAAATTCAAGTCATCGTCGAGAGTTCCAACGAACTTTAACGATAAGGATACGGATCTGCTTCAGTTGACCTCACGGCCCATACTCTCTATAGGCTCCTTGATAAGTGTAGCTTGTCGTCGAGCTGGATTTCATCTAGTGGAATGTACACGATGTTTACATCGCCATAAGCTAATTATTTGGTTCAAAACAGAAAGGAATTGTCGGATTTCCTAGAAGTTCTCCGCGGGTAGTTTTAAGTCTGTATGCTACCGGACGGATCCTAGCCAGGATCTTAAATGGCCTAATATATCGTGGGCTTAGCTTACCATGTTTCCCAAAATAGATCACACCTTTCCAGGGCGAGATCTTAACATAACCTTGTCACCAAAATTAAATTCTAAGGGCTTACGCCTCACATCATCGTAGCTCTCCTGGCAATCACGATCAGCTTCCAAACATAATCTGATCAGAACAATCTTCTTTGTTGGTTCTTGTTTAATCTCTGGACCAGTAAGTTGGCTATCTCTAACCTCAGTCGAGCAGATAGGTGATCGACACTTACGACCATAAAGTGCCTTGAACGGTGCAGCCTTAATGCTGGTATGATAATTATTGTTGTAAGAAAATCCGACTAGACGTAGATTAGTATTCCAACTCCTTCTACGATCAAACTCGTAGCATATCTTCCATAGTCTGTGTAGTTTGTTCAATTTGATGGTCGATAAACACAGTGCACCTTGTACTGTATAGGTGGTGTCTCCAGATCTTCAACGCGAGGAATATAGCTCCTAACTTTAGGTTATGTTTCAAAACGTGTTCAAGAGGTTCAATGAAATAATCAAATAGGATAGTGAACGAATACCGAATAAAATAAAGGCAAAAGATAGAATGTCTGCAATGTGCATTTATGAACAGATTAAATGTCGTGAGAATCCTTAAAGAAGGATAGAATATCTGTACTGATAAGAAAACATACGAAAACTAAGAACTTAATGAATAGTACAAATGATCAAAGAAGTACACAGCGAGTAACATTACTATCAACGTCAAAGAATAGGATAATAAATGTGAACGAATAAACCAAAGAAACAGTACTAATCTCTAAAAGGAGTATGTTAATATAAATACACCATCAAAATGTTTATTTATATTTTACGATTTATCCATGTTTTGTCGATGACGATCATAAAATCACCGGAAGTAGAAAATAAAGTTTATATGTTTTAAACCATTAGTTTTCTAACTCAATAATCATCATACATCATCCATCATTTTTATCATATTCATCATTTGTCATCATGATCATCGTCCGTCATTATTTCATATAACCCAAACTTCACATGTCATAATTTGTCGTCTATTGATGCGGGTCTTGCAACTCGCAAGGAGTTTTATAATCCCCTAGGCAGAGTACCTACCCCGCACTACACGAAAGCGTCAATAAAAGATTTAGGCGGCCCTAATCTGAATGGACAACAAGTGGTCAAGTTCACGCAGGGGGGGGGGAGGCAGGTAGGTTGGGTGGTGATGTAGGGGGTGGGGTGGGGGGGGGTGTGTGGGATTCATAGTTAAAGCAGGTTTAGCAGGTAGAGGGTTTGAAGGGAAGGTGAGGTATTGTTGTATGTAATAAAGTGGAAAACCTTTCATGGTGAGAACATATCTCACAATCATAAAATCACTCAAAAGTATTCCAACCAATCGGCTTATGTCTCATGACTCATCTCCTCCCTATCAGCACCCGCAATCCAGCAAAATGTATTAGATGATAAATGGTGACAACGATCCCCCTCTACCGACTCCCTACAACAATCACAGGCCGGCTCTGCACGCAGCTACCCAGTGCCGGATGTGTGGATGTCCACAAAATCGGAACAGAAAGAAGGTGATGTAATCCAAAAAACCCCCCCCGCCCGTCATTACAGGTGTAGGCAACCTAATCAGTCCCCACCGTCCCATCCAAACCGGGAGCCTGTGACAACCGCTATAACTCTAGCCTTATATGAATATGCCATATGCCCCACGACCTTCCCCCCGCAACACCCAAACCCCGAAAACACCAAATCACCCCTCCGCCTCCCCATTCACAGTTCCCCCTCTTACTCCCTCATCTCTCCCCCTCGGCACTCCTTTTAACTCATGCCCCCCGTCGAAATCCTCCACTACCATCTATTTTCCCCCTAACAGACATCCTCCCCCATCGTAAGTAGTAACCACCTAGTAAAGTTGTTTTCGACTCATAAGCGTTTCCAATCAACATCCAGCCAATCCCCCGACACTCAACCACAACACACCAACACCGCAGCTGCACCGCATGCACCCTCACCATCCCTCCCTTCCTATACCATTATTTCTCCTACACACACCTCCTTACTCTACTCCCCCACATTACGCTGACCCGTTTACACCATTATATCCCCTTATAACCGGTAATCCCCCCCTCCATCCCAACCTTAAAAAACCACTACGAACAGCTACCCCCCATCGCCAACCCACCATTACCCCATTTACTCCGCTGCCCCAGCCCCCATCTCAAAAGCACACCCCCTTCAACCGTACCGATCAAGGAACCCTGATGCGGTTCCCCCTCTCTACCCATAGGTTTACAGACTAATCACTCCACCCCTCCCTAGCCACATTTAAAGCCAGCCCAAGTCCCCGCCCCCCTCCATCCCATCTCCCCACCCTTCTCGCACATATATTACATCCCTCCTACACACGGTCTTCCCATTCGAGCCTGTTCAACTATGAACCACAGCTTCAGCACATCTTCCCTACGTCGTATACCCCACAACCACGACCCTTATTATGCCGTACACGCCCTCCCTCACGTCAAATTGCCCACCTCATATTGCACAGCGATCCAATACAAGCAGCCTACCCCCCAAACTAATGGAGACTTGTATGAGAAAGAACCATTCAAACGTTAAAGATATGCTTCAGATAGCCTGTTGTGATCGATTTCAGAAAAAGGATGGATTGGGATTAGAAACAGTCCACCCTTAGTGGAATTTCATACAATAATAGGTCTTACCAGCAACAAGCATTAAGGCTATGCACTTTTGAGCATATGAGACGGCCGAAAGTGTCGATCACCTGTCTGCTGGACTGAGGTTAGAGATAGCCAACTCACTGGCCCAGAGATCATCCATGAAACAATTGAGAAGACTATTCAAATTAAGAGCCATAAATTTTGTAAAGCTGTGCTCGTTGACTCATTAGAACAGTCATAACGCTGGATATTAGGCGTCCACACCCCTCTGAGATTTCAAGTTGGAGACATGGTCATGCTGAAAGTGTCACCATGGAAAGGGGTGATACGTTTTGGCAAACGGGGAAAGCTAAACCCGCGTTACATTGGACCATTCAAGATTTTAGCAAAGGTTGGAACTATGGCATATAGACTTGAACTTCCAGAACAACTAAGCAAGGTCCATAGCACCTTTCACGTGTCAAATCTAAAGCAGTGTTGTCTGACGAGACACTTGTTATTTTGTTGGATGAGATCTAAATTGACGATAAGCATCATTTTGTCGAGGAACCCGTCAAAATCATTGACCTGGAGGTCAAACGTTTGAAAAAAAGTCGCATTCCTATCATCAAAGTATGATGGAATTCAAGAAGAGGCCCCGAGTTTACTTGGGAGCGCGAAGACCAATTCTAGAAGAAATATCCACATTTGTTTTCCGACCCCGTACCATCAGCAAATACCACGACTTGAGCTTTAGGGACAAAGCTCTCTTAACAAGGAAAGACTGTAACACTTCGCAAATTCGCAGATCAGTATATTACCAATTACATGCATTATTTTAACTTTTATAAGTTACGTGTTAAATTTGACCTAAAATTGAGAAATTTTCCCGCGTATAACTGAGAAGAACGGAGCACCGGAGTGCTGTTTTCGAGCTTTTTTGATTTGAACACAGTCTTTCGATGATAACGTGTTTACTATCATATCAGACAAGATATTGTAAATATAATTACATTGTATTTCTAGAAGTCGCGCGTTTTTTACTTTTACGGGTATCGTAAAAGTTACTAAATTTAATTCTTGTGCATGCCTATAAATATCTAGACCCCTCTTAAATAAATATCTAGTTGTAAGAATCAGTTATTAACATTTTGGACCCCAAAGATTATTAACATAATTAAACCTACTATGCATAAAAATAAAAAAAACCCCTCTTCTCCCAATATTGTGTCGCCCCCCCCCCCCCATCTAGCCAACACTCCCCCGCCATTTTATTAAAATGGTATTCTTAGTACATCCTATTCCTAGGATTCCTTAATGGGAAGGTTCTAGGTTCAATCCTAGATGCATGTATTTATCCATTCAACATTTCATTATTCTCGTTTCATTCTCTCACTAGAAAAACACACACTCAAAAATCTCTCTTCCTCTCTTGCTCTCTTTGGGTCGGCCGAACACCACAACACACACACACTTGGTGTTTTTGCTTTTTGGTTCAAGATTTATTACTAGTTTGTTGATCGTGGTTCATTCAAGAATTTATTTGGGTCATTTCTATATTAGGGTTGTGTTATTATCATATCCTCTTGGTTGAAAGATATCGTCCGTTCCTTTTTGCCATCTCTTACAAACTGTAAGTTTAATACATATTTTCATTTTATACATTTCGTAGACGATTAACGTTCAAGGTTTCGACCGTCATCTTTCTCTAAAGAACTAACATCATCCGTGTTTAGTAACCACTTTTTTTACAACACAAAAACATCTAAATAAACAAGGTCTCTGATATATATGTTATCAGTGTTTGAAACTTTCTTTATTTCGTTACAATTTTTTGTATTTTTACGTTTTTCTCGATTAGAGTTAGTACGATGTTTGTTTAAAGCAATAAAAGGTGATGTTTTGCGACTATGTACGTGAGCATTGTGGATTAGACTAGTTCAGATGTGGATACCTGTGTGGTTGAGACCCCTAGGAAGGATATTAGGTTAAAATAGGGTATGTGGAAGGAAGTTACTGTTTGGATTTTGGATAGTTTTTGGTTCGGATAGCTTGCTGTCTAGAAATAAGTCGTGAGTTAAGACTCATTTAAAAATGTTTTGATAGACTAGAACTCCAATGTTGTGTTAGTATATTGTCTCCCGATAATTTAGATATAAAGAACGCGAAAATCCGCCTTATAACGAAGAAGTTATGGTCGTTTTAAGTTTGACGGAACATGTAATATTTTGACAGCTCAAACTGTTATTGGTATAATATGTCTGAATTTTAAAACTGGGTTTTGACCCGAATTGACCTAAACTTATAAAAGAAAAAGTGTAGAGAATTATTTTTCCTTCAAATATAGCTTTCGAGTGAATCGTACGTGAGGTATTTTAACACAGCGAGATATGCTCCTAATCAAATCGGCAAAAAAATTCTAGGGATTTATATATTTCACTAGAGTAGAGATTGATGAAAACGTAAATTCAATGGCGTTTCAGAGCAATATTTTCAGAGGGTCACAAGATTTTAAGGGTATAAAGAAACTTAGTCGGATAGCACTTATTAGTTAAAGCAATGAGTGTATATAATTGAGAAAATATAAGCTCAGCAAAGTATAAGACCGACTGTTACTTAATTACGATCCTTAATACTAAAATACCGGTTAGTGAATGTCTATTAGAAATGCGAACTCATATAGATAGCTAGAAGTATATATAACGACGTAAAGACTAAAGTGGAAAGATCGATGACTGTATTCAAGAAGCAACTAGCGTTTTTAGAAGAGAGGAAATAGACTAAGAAATAAAATATTAACTAACAACTTATTAAATAAGACATCATTGATGATCGTGGGATTCTAAGACTTCCTAAAATAGTAACATTTCGGTTCTAAGAGTGTCCACTTAAACATAATTATAAAACTACCTATAATCTTTTTACAAAATCACTTTGACCAAATGATAAAGCAAAAAAACACAATACGACATGAGGTGATATTGACTAAACTCTAAAAATAGTTTATATTACGAACGTAATGTTGGATTTAACTTAGAAGCGCATAAGACATTATTAGGTCGCGGTGTAAGGATTCGTTAGCGAAGTAGACGTTCTATTGATTTGGTTTTTATTAATTTCTCTACAATACATCTAAATTAAATATCTAATACATAAGGTGAATATTATATTCCACCACATTTTACGTTATTTTTACAAAATATCTTACAAACGTTAATTGGGGTGAGTAAAAACAGTTGCTGCCATTTTTAACTTGGACACAAGTACATAACCCATTACTTTTAGCTGTTTACGGAATTTTGACCTAGAAGATACCATTATGCCTCACTACTACCACTTATCATGAATCCTGTATAATTAGCTATGAGATAAGCAGATGAGTGACGTATGTATATAGAATTCTGTATTGGGACTGATAATCACGCGATCCAGGTTTATTGTGATTCATTAACCATATATCTGGCGTACACACACATAGGTACGCGAGTCAAAACAGACATAATAACATGATCGGATTTCTACGGTAAATTTGACAAGATAGCTACTACTGGGCATAAATCTTGACTTGCATTTAAACTGCTACATAAATCATAGGCTTTAGTGTAATAGGACTTGAAGCGTAACAGATAAAAATAACCTGTAACATTACTTGAATGAATAATTGTATTGTTACAATCTCTCAGCAGTGACATATTACTTAATAAATCCAGTATACTGGTCCAAATACTTAGAATATCTTTAACTAAAAACTTTATAAGCAGTAACACTGACTCTATTTGCTCTAAGAAAGGATCGAAAAAGAAAAACGTTATATTCCAGCTACTGTTCTTTCTTAGGCCGCTTAATCGTTGGAACATTAGACTTGTGCATAAATGTTGAGGTCTATATGCATTTCTGGGCTTGTTATTTATGGAAATAACTACTAATTTAAAAGACCCGTTATACTATATGATCTTAAAGGGGTGCGAGGGGGGCGGAGGGGTGGGGGGGGGGGGGGGGGGGGGGGGGGGGGGGGGGATGCTATGACATTTAAATTCTGTTCGATTATTGAAAGACAGTGATATAGTCTATTATCTTCTATGCAAGACCGCATTATTGGATTTCAAACGTCCTTATATAGGTCGTAGTCTATTAAGACTTTTGATAGTTAAGATATTTATGAAGTACTCGGGCCACCAATATTACCTATCCCGTTGCGATCGCTAACAATATGATGGGGCATAGATGAGCTAACAACTAGAATTGTAAAACCTATGCACAGGTTCTATCAAACCGGTCTTGCTACATTTCTCTTTACTAAAGGTAATGATGAGTAATCTTCATTCTATTATTGGCATAAGTTAAATTTGCAGAACGTACCTTGGCTCACATACAGTCAATTCACAAAATGGATGTAGACGCATGCATGTCAGTCGGATACTGATTAGCTCTACTGGATGAAATTTAATATGAGCTCTTTTGCATACAGATATCAGCATCGAATCTTGGGGGGGGGGGTTTTCATTGGCAGTATGGATAGCCATCGAGTGTAGATACGTGGTTTCACTAGAAAAACACAGAACGCATGGACAGTTGAAAATCAGCTATCTATTTAACCTAGCACAGTGTGTCCTTTTTTGAGTGTGTATACTACTTTGTCTAATATCCTTTGTTCTGCTAGGGGTTGCGGTGATAAGTTGCAAGCTAATAAGGTGATCATTGCTTACATTCGAGAGAGCTTCCTGACTACGCCAAAACACCTTTTTATATACCATTCCCCAGGCTATGATGATTCGATGGATTATTATTTGTTCATTTCATGACATTTGGAATCTTTGTGAAATTTGAGCCTGTATACAAAAGGAATTGTATGTTTTTTCGTATTTATGATGTTCGATTATCATCATCTGTACCCAATGATATTAGTGTGTAAAGGGTGGAAAAACAGGGAAATGATTGTCTACGAAGGCTGCAAGTGGGGTTCTTTCACATCCACGCAGTCATGATAGAGAGACTCTATAAAATTGATCCTATCCTTTTCGTACTGACGCCATTACGTACTGTTGTGTTCTCATCCAAAATACTTAAACATCTAATTTTGCAGGTTCCTATTTCCTGGATTCTTCGCTCCTACGTAAAGGCTCTTGGTGAGCTTCTTTGTAATTTATTATAAAGCACACAGTCTTTGCGGTAGGTTGAAAAAAGGTGCAGATTACCCAATTCTTTGTATACAAGATCCCATCCTCTATATCTTTATAAGGAAAATTGGTAGTTGTTTGTTTATTGTGGATGGTTTCCTTATGTTTGTTGGCCACTACATGATGCCATTTGTCATGCGCCGTCCATATTTAGCCTACCAGTCTCACACGGCTAATGTCTACAGCCATGTGTGGCCTCTCATTTTGGTATCGCATTTCCAGACTTAAATATTGACTTATAAATTCTAGTATGCTATGGTCCTCTCTTTTGATAAATCTATGTGTATGTGTATGTACTTTTGATGATTTGAGGTTACGTGTGTATGTGGTGTGAAAACCTAAAAATCATTGTAGCTCTAGGTTGTTTAGACCTTTCATCTAGGATAATGATAACATAGGCAGAATATTCAAACATAGAATCAATATTATCATAACAAGGTTTTACCAAACATTCACCACAACCCCAATATTATTTGATCAGAATAATACGGTTACATCAATGAACTGTAACAAGGATCAAGGAAAACCTTGATTACCTTGAGGCTACACCAACTCTATACTAGACGTCTACATCTTCTTGTGTACACACACACACTTTTCTGGATGCATAAAACAATATGCCTATGATCTCTTTATATAGGGAGAGATCATGACTTACAAAGGAAGATAATAAATACAATAAGGAAACTAAATCTTTTAATCTTTATCTTTATTCTTCTTGAGCATATCTTTTAGTATCTTCTGATATCTTCCATCTTTTGTAGAATATACTCCACCAGCTTGAAGAATCTCTTATTGTCGATTTAGGTCCTTTTCCTTTAAGTCCTTCTTGTTTCATTCTTGTTTTGTCTTATCAACTCAAATATAATTCCCAACAATCTTCCCCTAGTTGATAATGACAAAACCAAATAAGCACAAACTTCCCCTGAAGTTAATATACGAATGAAACTTCCCCTTAAGCTACCAAGAATCTATAAGTTGCAAATCATCAAATCTTCTTCCCCTTTTTGTCATCATCAAATAGGAGACTAAAGTATGAAACTTTGATCTTCACAACTATGAACCACTATCATACTTCTAATTCAGCCTTTCAACAACTCAAATTGCCCACCATTACACACCATAAGAAAAATGAACTTGATCAGTAGAAACTTACACTAGCAGTAGTAACAAAGGCTAGTAGTAGTAAAAACCTTCACCTCAATGTAGCATATAAATGGTTAAACATTTTAACATTAAGCTTCCTCTGAAACCCACATGTTAACCATTTCTTGAATGTAGGCTCTATGTAATGATTACTAATGAAGAAAACTAAGTATTACCAATTTGATGCTGAAGTAGAATAACCCAAACTTGTATCTTATGTCTTGCACTATAATATTGTAAGAACTCATAATCTTCTTCTTCGTTTTATGAGTAGACCTCAATCTCTTGATAAATCCGCATGCCTTACATGAGTCACTGACCACGTGATAGTAAATACCTGTGAGTACTATAATGTATCTCCTTACATCAGGTAAAAACTAGTTTTATCAAGTCTTCATCATAAACCGTATATAACCAAACAAGTTATCTCTAAAGTGTTACACTCACTTTAAGATATGATAAAACACAAACTAAATAATTCTACTTCATCTTCAAATAGGTGATAAACAACCTTCTTCGTAATCAATTAATCAATGAATCCAAAAACAAGCCTTTTTCAATTTAATTGAATCCTTTTCAATCAGAGATCCAAAAATAAATACCTTCACTCCTTTTTCTATCCGAGATCTTTCTTTATAATCAACCGAGAATAATAATTCATTCTTTGTACGATATCGGTTAATACTAATAGTTGTAGTAATTATCGGACGAGTCTACCAGCTGAAGCCTTTGAGCAGCATAAATATACTTGGACAAACAGTATTAATACTCTTTTGCACCAAGCAGTATTAATAACCATGTATACGAACATCCAACAGTATTAATATGTATGCAATATCATTCTTTGATTGCTCGAACAACAGTATCCATGCTTGGCAGCGAGCAACATTAACATTCATGGCCCAATATCAATATTAACTTCATGCTATTAACAGTACTGATAACCAATTAACAACATTTAAAGCCCAATAGCAGTGTCAATACATTAAAGCCCATCCATTATCCAACACGTCTTTTGTTGAAGATTTTGAAAACAGGTAATAACTTAATGTCATTAAACTTCCATAATATAGAATCACGATATGCATGAGTCAATGCCTTCACGGTATCCATATCTAAACCCTACAAATCAGGGTTTCAACACGACCAAATCTTCTTTCATTATAACAAATTTACTTCTTTCAGAAAACAATAACCCTGCAACTTTCTCTCCACATCTTCACGTCAGATTTAACTTCTGATCGTTTTTCCATCTCTCACACAAACCCTATCCATGAAGATCAATACTGAATTCTGCTTTCTCACTAACAACGAACCCTACAAATTGAAGTACTTATCATCCACACACAACGATCCATTGCTAATATCAGGCTGCTATTATAACCCTAACCATGTATTAGGTTTTCGACATCCATATAACTCATTAATATCCATCCCGTCCAGAACACAAACCCTAATAATCTTTGTCAGCAAATAACGTCCCAATGATGAACATAATCTTCACGAACACATTAAGTCATAGAACCGCTTTCTTCTTTGACAGAATTAGGGTTTCGATCTTCTTCATGAGCAAAGAACATCATCACCATACAGCTAAAAACACATCAAGAACCACCAAAGAAGATGCTCCATCGATGTTTAAACAATTTAAAACAGTCGTATGTCTTTGAAGATCGTTTAGGGTTCGTTAACATATGATAACAATTAACAAAACTCTAATGATTGCGTTGAAGAGCAGAATTACCAACGAGCAGAATTAAAACCTTTGGTGGATTCATTACAGATCAATAATCAATGAAAAACTTGAATCCATTATCATGAAAACCAAATTCTGCTTTAACCAAAACTGAAATCACCGAATTTGAATTAAGTATTGAAAAGTAAACAGAATTCAATGTGAAGAAAACCCTTAATAGTAACAATGATTTATAAATCGTATTGCATACCAATTAAGGTAGAGAGGACGATTTTAAACCTTGTTATATCAATTAAACTTCAAAAACCCTTGAAAACTTTAACCAAAATCGATTCTTCTACAAAATTAGGGTTTTAGGGTTTCTTCAAAACCTTGTAGATCCTAGATCGAGAGTCACATGGCTCTAATACCAATTATGAAAACCTAAAAATCGTTGTAGCTCTAGGTTGTTTAGACCTTTAATCTAGGATAATGATAACATAGGCGAAATATTCAAACATAGAATCAATATTATCATAACAAGGTTTTACCAAACATTCACCACAGCCCCAATATTATTTGATCAGAATAATACGGTTACATCAATGAACTGTAACAGGGATCAAGGAAAACCTTGATTACCTTGAGGCTACACCAACTCTATACTAGACGTCTACATCTTCTTGTGTACACACACAAACTTTTCTGGATGCATAAAACAATATGCCTATGATCTCTTTATATAGGGAGAGATCATGACTTACAAAGGAAGATAATAAATACAATAAGGAAACTAAATCTTTTAATCTTTATCTTTATTCTTCTTGAGCATATCTTTTAGTATCTTCTGATATCTTCCATCTTTTGTAGAATATACTCCACCAGCTTAAAGAATCTCTTATTGTCGATTTAGGTCCTTTTCCTTTAAGTCCTTCTTGTTTCATTCTTGTTTTTTCTTATCAACTCAAATATAATTCCCAACATGTGGTATGTTGTTTCAGGCGATGATGATAGTTTTTATTTACTATGCATTATTCTTGAAGCACCTACACTGGTGAGGCAGTCACGCCAAGTGTGTGAGTGCAGCCGTTTTGGTTGCCCGGGTATGCTGTTGTACACATTAATCTGAGCCTCAATCCTTATTTCTAGACATGTATTCCTCTAGTCGTCCAAATGGGGTTTTTAGATATGTTAGCTATGTATTCTTATGTTGGTGTTCTAATTTGTATTTATGTTAATCGTAACCTTCTTTCACAAGTTTCCTCCTTCTACGACTTACCGTCCAGCTCTCTCATGGGATAAACTATTCATATTAAGTGATGGCCTTCGACGAGAGTCTCATTTATCACTTTTACTTATTGGGGACACCTAGTTTATGGGAACTTTGGGCAGGAAGTTAGGAAAAGCATGTGAAACGAAACTGCTGAATATTATCTCTTTTTACGACCTCCTGTATAAGTATCTTGTAGGATCAGCTATTACTATTAACTCATAACGTGCGACCCCCGTTTAACGCTCTTAGTTAATAGGGAGAACTGGTCCAACGGGAACCTTGGACAGGAAGTTAGCGACATACGTGAAACTGTATTTCTTTTTTATATGATGCGTAGAAATGTATTTAATGTGACTTTCCATTCACGTTTCTTATAAGATCGGTTATTCATATTAACCTAGAGCCTGCGAAGAGAGCCCTGTTTAACGCTCTTAGTTAATTGGGACAGCTGGTCCTACGGGAACCATGTACATGAAGTTAGCAGGATACGTGAAATTGCTAAAAGCCATGGCAGTCACAATGAAAGCGGTAAATAGATTTCTCTTTTGATATGATGTGTTGGTAAATACATTTTTTTAGCAGTTACCATCCAGATAAATGAAAAAACCAATATTATTAATAATATACATCTACTTAAAGAGTACATGAAACCAAAGAGAAGGTCGTGAACTAAATTTGGAGCAAATTACGCCTCGCCGTCTTCTCTTTCATTTCCCGTATTTCTTAATATAAGCTTGTTGTATCATCAATCTTGGCTTATTATCGATCTGAATCTCGACGACTATCAGAAAATAGCTTTACGAATCCTTCATATCAAAATTAAAATGCATTTATCACTTTCATTGTCACTATCGTCTCTTATAACTTAATGCAACTCCTTATTTTGTCTTACAACTTCGACGAATATATATGTTTTATTATCGAACCATTGAATAAATTTTGGTTGTCAATCAAACAGCTGATAACGTCGTCCGCGTCGAACCACATTTGTAGGACTACTAGTGACTTATAAATGGAAACAGTCTTCACAAAACGAGCTAAACACTAAATAGTCCAGAAACGACATACATAAAACCAAGTCAAAAACAGCCTCGCCGCAATGCGCGGGCACTGAAAACCTCGTTTGTTCCAATTAGAGAATTTCTTGATTTTTTATGTTTATTTTGTGATTTTATTAGTGCTTTATGCATATTGGTTAATGGGTATTTTTTTTAATTCAATATGTAAGTGTAAAAAGTTTCAATGTGAGATTATTAACAGTATGTCTACTATGTCTCCATGCACAAGGTGGTATAAGGTTATCTCAAGGAAGGTTAATATTTTTTTGTGGCGTTTGTTTTTTGATAGATTACCCCATCATTTAAACTTGTCATATTGGGGTTTGGACATTGAAACGATTATGTGTCTGTTATGTAACAAGCATGTGGAGTCGAATGACCATGTTTTCTTTTCGTGTGATACGGCTTAAATGTATGGAGGCTAGTTTTATTCTTGGAGTGATTCAAAGATCCCGATCTTGAACTCGCATGAGGATTGGGGCGTGTGGTTTCTATCTTGTCTCGCTACAAAGGAGTCAAAAAATCGCGCCTATGTCATTTTAGTCGCGACATGTTGGATGATTTGGCGATATCTAAATAACGTCACTTTCAATTCTCAAGTTTTGAGGAAGTGTGACATCTTTGGTAATAGTTAGAACGATTGGTTAAAATCGCCTTTGTAATTTGCTAGCGCCTTGCTAGTTTTCTTCTTAATAAATCATCGTTGTTAAAAAAATAACAGTATGTCTAAAATGTATAAAATTAAGAACTTGATGTATAAAGATTGATTGAACTAATATTTTTGTTTTGATTATTGACCGAATAATTGTTATTGCTTTTGTTGTTACATTGTGTTAGGAAGGAAACACTTCTCATCTGCTTAGGATTGATGACATTGTTGGTTATGTATGCTGAATTCCATATTTTTGTTAATTAGGGTGGGGGGTTGGGGGGGTGGTGGTTGTGGGTGGGTGTTGGTGTTGGGATGTTTTTTCATGAGTAAAAGTGTTCATACGTTTATGTTGTGTAATATGGTTATTGGGGTAACCTTGAATATTTTAGGTTGGTAGATTGTTTTCGGTCAAGTTAGATAATGAGTGATGGTACCGATTTTGGTAGAGTATTGCAAGAGAGTGCATACAGATAATGTTTTGTTAATTTGTTCATGTTTCATAATAGGTGTTTGATAATATGTTTAATGACAGATTACGAGATAAGTGGATAAACGAAAATCAAATATAAAACAAGACCAATCTCTGCATTTGGATCCTTTTTTAATGTGGTAAAGTTTATGTTTTATATTTTAATGTGCTACTTAGGTAAGTAACAAAAAAGTTTCATGGAATGAAATTATGATTTATTAGGATTATGATTCAAGTTTGTGATTAGTGATAAATAGATACTCTTTTGTAGAAGGTAAATTTGGAGCAAGAAAGAAATGATCATAAACTAATAGATACATAGTAGAGGGTCCGGAATCTGTATTATACTATGAAATTACATCCCTTTAGAAAGCATTGGAGCATGATTTCGAAACACTAACTGCAGTGAAAGCGGATACTTTGAAGCTCATTGTATATTCTGGAAACGCCTAAATCGTCGTTGTTTTCTCTGATAAGCACTCGAGTCTCACTTTGCAGGAAATGTCCATTCAGGTGTCAATATGTTCTTTCGATTGCTTTGATGATGGAATTTTAATATCAAGGTTTTAATCATTGGTTGTGTACTTATTACTCTTAGGGGAAACATATACAAATTATGGGGGTGCTACATGAAGAGGTTGAACGGGTTCTAAAAGGTGCCAAGATAGACAACTTGGTTTGATCTAACAAAACCACAACTCAATTTTGGTCTGTTGCCCTTGTTCTTATGCTCTTCCTGATTAAAGATGATGTGATTGTGAAAGATATGAATGATCAATTAGAGAAACTAACCGGAAGAGATAAAGGGAAACATACGATTGAACCATAAACAATTTTGGTTATTTGGTTAGACAAAATTTAAAGTTATTTCATTTTGTTTTTCAGATTTATGTATCGTTGTTTTATTAACAATCTAGAACTGTAAAATGATTGTTTGTTTGAGTTTATGCTTTAGTTATTAAACGATATTGGTTTAAACGTAAATGGTTGCAAATGCTTAAAAAGTCAAATATTTTTTTTTCTTTTTACTAGACTAATTCATTAGTGAATGATGTTTTTTACTCTTGTATTTAGAAAATCAGTTCCTAGACGGTTAGACCCGAAGAACTGGCACTAGAACCGAACCGAAAACTATATTCCGTCGGTTCTCGGTTCCTACTTTTCCCAAAATTCAATTCTCGGATCCATCGAATCTGATTCCGGACCCACGCTCATCCCTATTTTGATCTATTTGCCAAACAACTAAACGAGACACTTAAGTAGGGCCACAAAATTATCACTTTAATCCTATGTTTTTTGGTAATTATACTTATAATATTAAACACCAATATCGTTCCCCCGAGGCATCATAAATGCATTTATGGCTATGTTGGGTTTTTTACTGGGTTTTTTCTTAATTTGGTATGACCCGTTTTCCTACCAGGTTTGGTGGGTTAAGTTCACTCACTTTTTTCTGCCTCATACTCACACATCTCTCCCTGATTGCTTCACTCGCCTTCTCCCTTCCACATATCAAAACACATAATTGGATACGTGTCCTTTTCCTGATTCACCATATACAATTCATCACATATCCATCTCATTCTCATTGTCTAACCCCGTAAATTACACACACAACCATGAAAACATACACAAACCAAATGTGTGTTAGATAATTTCAATTCAAGATTATGATTCTTACATGCGTGAATAGGATTATGAGAGGAGATATAAGAAGAGATTTATAAGATTTGTTTGTGTCATACCTTAGAAATCAAGTATGATGTTTTTATATATTCAATCTTTGTGATTATTTTTTATTTTTTTTTTGTTATTGATTTTGGATGTTTGAATATGATTTTTAGGTAATTGTAAGATATGGTTGTTGTAATGGAATCTTTATGATGTAGGTTGCTTTAAATAAACAGGTATGCTAAAAAATAAGCACTCCCAAACACCCTCTTTTTTTGGTTATTATGTATGTGTGTTTTGAGATTTATGTAGAATTAATAGGCAATGACTCGGGAGCATTTGAATTGGTACTCAAAGTTTACAGCTTGAACTTTGATAAATTATATTAACATGTCAACTGTGATTACAAAATGTGCTCTTGAGCTAATTTTATATTAGCTTAGTTTTTTTATCAGCATTCTCTTCGTAGTCTATCAAGAAAAAGAACAAAATTTATGTTTTATTATTTTCAAATTAGTTCAATGAAATGTTTGTGGTAAAAGTTTAAAACTTTACACATAATGTGGATCTTCTTGATAAAGGGTATTGAATGTATAAGCTTTACGCAATTTGTTTTGTTACTTTGTAAAAAAAAATGTGCGAAACCAAATGTTTGATGAAATGTGTAAGTGAAAATTATAGTGACAGTTTTGGTCTCTTTTGTTTGTAGTTGATGGAAGTGTTTCTGGAGGATAGAAAATGAAGAGGATTCGGTTAACAAGCATAAAATTATTGATGCGTGGGCGAGGAACATTAAGGGTAAGTGGCCGATGTTTTTGCGAGTGCCTATACTGATTTAGTTAAGTTTGTAATTTTATTGTACATCAAGATTAGGGTTCGATTAGGATTTGTTCGTGGAAGCAGGAATTCGTGGAAGCAGACATGAAATCAGTAAGAATCTTCTCAAGCTTCTTTAAGAATCTTTTCATGAAATCGGTAAAGCTAATTTGATGTCTCCACGATATTACTGCTCTTGCTTTCGAATTTCTTAATTATGTGTGAACACTTTCTTTAAAGCAAAATAGTTTTCGTGAATCCATTAATTTCTGAATGATTACATGCACAAGTCATAGTGAAAGAGTGGTTGAGTTACCATCACGCAAGGTGGGCTTCGATATGACAGAAGTGTTTAAAAGATTATAAGAAAAAACCCCTGAGATAACACCAACCAACTGAGTTGTAGCTAAGTTGGTAAACACTCTTGCCTTCCATCGTATTATTTTGCTCTATATGTATATATTTTGACTCGGGTTGTGGCCTTGTGTAGAAAGAAACGGAAATCAAATGAACCCAAAAACATGCCTTATGTATGTGATTATAGATGTTCTGGATTTTGGGTTTTTACATACAACTATTTGGAACCTGACAATTTTAAAGTTGGTTGGTATGTTATAAGCCAATAATAGGGGGTGTTTGGGATTGCCTATGGAGCAATTACTTAAAATTTGTTTTTTTTTAGGTTCTTGGGGTCAAAACAATGAATTTGGATGGGGTACGGAAAGAACAAAAACTGAGGTTGTGTGGGGTTCAAAGAAACCAGGAAAAGAAACCAAAAAGGGTTTGGGGTCCGGTTCTTGGGGATAAAAAGGCGATCACTGGAATGAAGGTGGATGGGGTGGCAAGAAATTAGTAAATGATTCCCAGAAGGGAACGGGATCGAGCTCCTCTTGGGCTTGATTGAAGGGTTTTATGACCGGGCTACCTATAAGGTAGACACTAGACACTATAATATCTGTTTTTCAAAATGAAATATTTTTAAGCCATCACATGCTGAATTACTTTGTAAATGGTTGCAGGAATTTGTGAAGACGGTAATTGCGTATTAAAAGCAAGTGGGAGCAACATTGACTGATGCATCAAGGTGTTCATATGCACACAGTGAAGAAGATGTGTATATTGGGATGAATTCATGGATATAGATGATCAAACAATCATACCATCTTCCTTCGTTTGTCCAATCTTAAAGGTTAGGATCATTTTATACTCTACATTTTCATTGACCGGATAATTAATCCAAACAAAGGTTCATCACTTTGTTTGATCATAAATAGTGGGTTTATGGGTTTATTACTTGAACTTATGAGCTTATAAAATTCATAAGCTGATTCAAGAGAAACTAAGATTGATAACACAGTGCATGTTTAGTTGATTAGCTAAAGTATACATTGAAAAGAAGTTTCTGTCACAAAAGTGTCCCCAAAGTACAAACACTAAATAGGAGGATTCTTATGGGGGTGGAAATCGGCCATAAGTTGTTAAAATTTTAATCCTTATTCATAAATGCTTATTGGGTTTTGCTATTTATAGGGGTTTGGGAAACAGCTTATTTCATATTAGGAGTGAACTTTTAGGTGTTGTTTGGATTATCTCATTTTGCAGAATTATGAGCTTATATGAATTTGGAAAGGCTTACTTTTTCCAGCTGATCAACGTAGGCTTATGGACTTGAATAAGTCCTGACCTCATGTTTATAAGCTGGGCTTTTCCAGGTTCATAAAAGCACATGAGTCCACAAAATAAGATAATCCAAATGTCACACCCCCAAAAGGGGCCTAGTCGGAAACACGTGTTCGGGGGCGTGACGTCATAATATACATCGCACAAGATACAAAGAACGACCTCTAAGGGGTACGTTTGAAAATCCAACATCGTTGCATTAATTAAAATAGTTAAAGTTTGACATAAGTTTAGAGATAATATGCGGAAGCGAATAAAAGTTTTAGAAATTGACAACGATGTTTAA
Source organism: Tanacetum coccineum (assembly GCA_026074375.1). Taxonomy (NCBI): domain Eukaryota; kingdom Viridiplantae; phylum Streptophyta; class Magnoliopsida; order Asterales; family Asteraceae; genus Tanacetum; species Tanacetum coccineum. The sequence goes on from BQNB010049241.1 coordinate 38,255, forward strand.
ACAGTAGATAGTAGTGTTTCTTGAAAATCGGCCTAATGCATAGCGACACCAAATAGCAAGCAAAGACATCCACAGCTAAGCACTTGAGAAAAACATGTTAAACGGTCAACATAAATTAAAGTGAATTCATAGGTTTGAATTTAATATTAAAAGTTGACCACAAGTTCACAATACGCATGTGACAGTTATAACAGATACAACTTCACATAAAAAGAATGTATTTACTGTTAGCCTTAAAATATGTCGGCTAATACGGAATTACATTAGTTTATACTAGCCGGACACGCAGGGACTAGAAATGTCAAGTGTAGTAAGTAGATCGTGTCCAGTGCTATATATATCCCCTCCATACTTCCATGGAGGGGTGAGGATTCATAATTTTGTAATAAGGTGTGTGTGTTTCTCTCTCTAGAACACACACATCTTCCCTTTTCTCTCACTAATAATATGGCTTTCTATTTGTTTAATCCTCCCCGACCTCCGGATCATTCTTGTTAGCTTGTGAATCTTTATGGATAACAATTGGTACCAGAGCTAACCGGGGGTGTATTGTATTCGTGTGTGTTGTGTTTGTGGTTTTGTTGTGGTGGCTTATTTGGTTGAGCTTATTAGGTTCGGCTTAGTTTTTTTTATTTTCTTTTCTCTACTCGGCATTCTTTTCTTTTGATAATTTTGATAACACTTGTTATTAAAAATGATGTATTAACATTTTTTTTTGGTCACGTGGGACTTAGGCAAACAGTGGTCTATTGTTTCATTATTTTTTTTCTTCTCTACTGTTTCACGTTTTGTTTTTTTTAGTTCCACGTTTATTTCCATTTCTTTCCTACTGTTTCACGTGTCTTTAACACAAGCTACACAGTAACAATCGAACGAGCAACATTCAAGATTGGATCGAACTAGTGACCATCGAACTAGTAACCATCGAACTAGTGAGCATCGAACGAGACCATCGAACTAAAGGGACCGAACGAGTAGAAACCTTAAAGGATCGAACGAGCGGTCTTTGTTTGGATCGAACGAGTGGTTTTTCGTTGGACCGAACGAGTGTCTTTTGTTTGGATCGAACGAGCGGTTTTTGTTTGGATCGAACGAGACCATCGAACGAGTAGAAAAACAAAAAGGATCGAACGAGTAGAAAAACAAAAAGGATCGAACGAGTTCCCCTTTTACAACCGAAGGACCGATCGAGCTACCTTCTTTAGGAACCGAACGAGTACTCGTTTAAGAATTTTCGGTTTTCGGGTTCGAGTGTCGGTAATCTACGGGACTTATAACGTATACCGTTCCGATCGTGTCGTCGTTTCGATCATCGTGGTATATTCGGATTTCACCGACGATTACCGTATCACTCCGCGAGATCAATAACAATAAACGTCATATATCTTTAATTTGAAACGAAAAAGATGAAAAAAAAATGGAGGGAATTCGCTGTTGTATTACTACAATTTCGAAATGTGCATGTTTAGTCCCTGGACTTCATACTCCATTTATCTTTTGTCCTAACTTTATTATTAATCCCTCATCGTTAAATCAATCTTTCACCATTAATCCTTTCAAGTTATAAATCAAACGTTGCCCTTCAAAGTAAACCGTTTGAGCACCGTTTGCCGTTTTAAGCTCATTAATCGTTTCAAAAGCTTACGCTCTTCAACGTCAACAACGATTTCACCTACAACAATTTTTTTTTATTCACGGTTTTTTCTTGATTTAGTAAAATCTCGTAAAAGTCGATTTATATGTTTTTTACGGTTTAAAAATCATAGAATTTAAAATCCCGTGAAATGTGAATTGAAAAAAAAAACACAACAAACACGATACATACACAAAAAACCGATCTGACGTAAGATTCCACTTAAACGTCAAAACGGCTATGGAATTTGGATTTTAATGTCATGTGATCACGAAGTTGATTTGGTATCCTTATTGAGCTTTGAAGTAGGGTTTCTCATCACCGAAGGCTCTACTTATATATCACGAGACTGTCTTCTACTTATCTACCCCTTTTTCTTCAAACCCAATCTATCGTTTGCCACGACTTGCTTGAACGTATAAGTTATGGTTGAGACATTGGATTATCTAGTTAAATACCCGATGTACGGAGTTTACATTGTAGTACTCACGGGTTTTTAGCTATCATTTAAAGGAGTTAACATTGTAGAGCTCAGTGTCACAGCAGATGCCGATTGGTAGGCCTCAAGAGGTTTTGTACTTTATATTTGGCTCTTAGTTGATGTGTAAAGGGTACTTAGAGGTTTTTTCTTTTTTCTTTCTTCTGCACCGTTCTTCTAATCAACAAAGCAGTGCACGCTTAAGTAACAAATTTGTGGAATTCTACTTCATTTTTCAAGTTTGGTATATCGGGGTTTTACTTCACAAGGGGTTCACAGCAAAAGCCACAGAATTTCGAGGTTGTAAGTTATGACCATAGAGTAAAAGATTAGATGTGATCATCAACTCTCACGGGAACTTTGAAATCTACTGAACGTCAATGATACTTCATAGTCCAGTCAAAATCTTTCAAAGTTCCGGTTCATGTCTGTTCCATAACTTTTCAAGATTGTTGCTATGACCAGATCTTCTCGTGTATATGGTCGTCCACGTCAAATGATGCTTCCGAAGTTTGAAACCAACATGGGGGAATACGGGTACTTTGATACTTTGGTGCTATCACGTAACTTCCAGGGGAAGTAGTTTTATACTACTTCTTCTTAGTCTGGTTTGTGAAGTATTCTGCATGCTGAGAGAACTGTTGCTGATCTCTTGCATGTTCCCACAAGATTGGATATTCACCAAGAACCGAATGTCACGAACAATAGAAGTGAGTAATAGATGTGGTATGGGTTGACTGTTTTCTTTCTACAAATTCCGCTGGTGCACTTTAAATGTCAATGTTTAGAAGATCATTCAATCTACATCAACCGTTTCATAATAGCTCAAGCTACAGATGTTGGGGTTTGGGGGGAAGCCTGATTCAGAAACTTCGCCATAAAGGAGTGTCTATGAAGAAAGCTTTTAAAGACAAGCTACATATTGGGGGAATTAATCCAACTCATGTATATACAATGGTCCCATATAAGAACAAGTCAAGACAAAGAAGATCAGCTGGAGTACAAGTATCAAGACTAGAAGACAAAGACGTCATCTTCAGCATTGGAAGCGCCTTGGATGTCACTTTATTTTGTTGTATTTGTACTTGATAGGAACATTGTAAGTAATTCCGTATGCCCACATATTGGGGGAAGATTGTTAGCCTTAAAAATATGTCGGCTAAATACTGATATACATTATTTATACTAGCCGTGACACCCAGGACTAGAAATGCGTCAAGTGTAAGTAAGAAGAACGTGTCCATTGCTATATATATCCCCTCCAAAGCTATCCATGGAGGTGAGGATTCATAATTTTGTACTAAGCTTGTGTGTTTCTTCTCTCTAGAACACACACATCTCCCATTTTCTCTCACTAATAATAAGCTTTCTATATGTTTTTAAATCCTCCCCGACCTCCGGATCATTCCCTGTTAGCTTGTGAATCTTTAATGATAACATATACTGGTTGCCTTAGCTCATTACACCGAAGACAATTTAAAGGAAGCATTTTATTATGAAAGAGATTCCACGCCTAAAGGTATCTGACCAAGATCACCTATTGACAATCCGACATGGTATATATCCGTTTATTCGGGACCTCTGAATCTAGTAAGCGCTACTTACCCGGATAGGGATAATTACTCCCAATAGATCTATTTACAACATTCGCGCTCACTTAACCAGTCAGTCGGTTAAGCAATTGACGGTTCATGATAATTCGGGCATTAGTGGTCTATTCGCTACTTAGGCAACACGTAATCAGGAAAAGAAAACGTAAAGTAATCGTGTCTAT
>BQNB010049242.1:2441-27092 GCA_026074375.1 Tanacetum coccineum
GCGATCCCGATAGCGATGACGATAGCGATCCCGATAGCGATGACGATAGCGATCCCGATAGCGATGACGATAGCGATCACGATAGCGATGACGATAGCGATCACGATAGCGATGACGATAGCGATCACGATAGCGATGACGATAGCGATCACGATAGCGATGACGATAGCGATCACTATAGCGATGACGATAGCGATCCCGATAGCGATGACGATAGCGATGACGATAGCGATGACGATAACGATGACGATAGCGATCACTATAGCGATGACGATAGAGATCCTGATAGCGATGACGATAGCAATCCCGATAGCGATCACGATAGCGATGACGATAGCAATCACGATAGCGATGTAGATAGCGATCACGATAAAGATGACGATAGCGATCACAATAGAGATGACAATAGCGATCACGATAGAGATGACGATAGCGATCCCGATAGCGATGACGATAGCGATCACGATAGCGATCACGATAGCGATGACGATAGCGATCACGATAGCAATCACGATAGCGATAACGATCATGATAGCGATCACGATAGCGATCCCGATAGCGATGACGATAGCGATCCCGATAGCGATGACGATAGCGATCACGATAGCATCACATATCCGATCACGAGATACGATCACGATAGCGATCACGATAGCGATCACGATAGCGATCACGATAGCGATCACGATAGCGATGACGATAGCGATCACGATAGCGATGACGATAGCGATCACGATAGCAATCACGATAGCGATAACGATCATGATAGCGATCACGATAGCGATCCCGATAGCGATCACGATAGCGATCACGATAGCGATCACGATAGCGATCACGATAGCGATGACGATAGCGATCACGATAGCGATGACGATAGCGATCACGATAGCGATGACGATAGCGATCACGATAGCGATCACGATAGCGATGACGATAGCGATCACGATAGCGATCACGATAGCGATGACGATAGCGATCACGATAGCGATGACGATAGCGATCACGATAGCGATGACGATAGCGATGACGATAGCGATGACGATAGCGATCACGATAGCGATCACGATAGCGATCACGATAGCGATCACGATAGCGATCACGATAGCGATCCCGATAGCGATCCCGATAGCGATGACGATAGCGATCCCGATAGCGATGACGATAGCGATCCCGATAGCGATCCCGATAGCGATCCCGATAGCGATCACGATAGCGATGACGATAGCGATGATGATAGCGATCACGATAGCGATGACGATAGCGATCACGATAGCGATGATGATAGCGATCACGATAGCGATGATGATAGCGATCACGATAGCGATGACGATAGCGATCACGATAGCGATGATGATAGCGATCACGATAGCGATGACGATAGCGATCACGATAGCGATGACGATTACGATGATGATAGGGATCACTATAGCGATGACGATAGCGATCCCGATAGCAATGACAATAGCGAAGACAATTGCGATCATGATAGCGAAGACAATTGCGATCATGATAGTGATGACGATAGCGATCCCGATAGCGAAGACAATTGCGATCACGATAGTGATGACGATAGCGATCACGATAGCGATGATGATAGCGATGACGATAGCGATGACGATAGCGATCCCGATAGCGATGACTAAAGCGATCCTGATAGCGATGACGATAGCGATCCCGATAGCGATAACGATAGCGATCCCGATAGAGATGACGATAGCGATCCCGATAGCAATGACGATAGCGATCCTGATAGCGATCCCGATAGCGATGATGATAGCGATCACGATAGCGATGACGATAGCGATCACTATAGCGATGACGATAGCGATCCCGATAGCGATGACGATAGCGATGACGATAGCGATGACGATAACGATGACGATAGCGATCACTATAGCGATGACGATAGCGATCCTGATAGCGATGACGATAGCAATCCCGATAGCGATCACGATAGCGATGACGATAGCAATCACGATAGCGATGAAGATAGCGATCACGATAAAGATGACGATAGCGATCACAATAGAGATGACAATAGCGATCACGATAGAGATGACGATAGCGATCCCGATAGCGATGACGATAGCGATCACGATAGCGATGACGATAGCGATCACGATAGCGATGACGATAGCGATCACGATAGCGATCACGATAGCGATAGCGATAACGATCACGATAGCGATAACGATCACGATCACGATAGCGATAGCGATGACGATAGCGATCCCGATAGCGATGACGATAGCGATGACGATAGCGATGACGATAGCGATGACGATAGCGATCCCGATAGCGATGATGATAGCGATCCCGATAGCGATGACGATAGCGATCCCGATAGCGATGACGATAGCGATCCCGATAGCGATGATGATAGCGATCCCGATAGCGATGATGATAGCGATCCTGATAGCGATCCCGATAGCGATGACGATAGCGATGACGATAGCGATGACGATAGCGATGATGATAGCGATCCTGATAGCGATCCCGATAGCGATGACGATAGCGATGACGATAGCGATGATGATAGCGATCCCGATAGCGATGACGATAGCGATCCCGATAGCGATGACGATAGCGATCCCGATAGCGATGATGATAGCGATCCCGATAGCGATGACGATAGCGATCCCGATAGCGATGACGATAGCGATCCCGATAGCGATGACGATAGCGATCCCGATAGCGATGATGATAGCGATCCCGATAGCAATGACGATAGCGATCCCGATAGCGATCCCAATAGCGATGACGATAGCGATCCCGATAGCGATGACGATTGCAATCCCGATAGGGATGACGATTACGATCCCGATAGCGATCCCGACCCGATAGCGATGACGATAGTGATCCCGACCCGATAGCGATGACGATAGCGATCCCGATAGCGATGAGGATAGCGATCCCGATAGCGATGACGATAGCGATCCTGATAGCGATGACGATAGCGATCCCGATAGCGATGACGATAGCGATCCCGATAGCGATGACGATAGCGATCACGATAGCGATGACGATAGCGATGACGATAGCGATCACGATAGCGATGACGATAGCGATCACGATAGCAATGACGATAGCGATCCCGATAGCGATGACGATAGCGATCCCGATAGCGATGACGATAGCGATCCCGATAGCGATCCCAATAGCGATGACGATAGCGATCCCGATAGCGATCCCGATAGCGATGACGATAGCGATCCCGATAGCGATGACGATAGCGATCCCGATAGCGATGAGGATAGCGATCCCGATAGCGATGACGATAGCGATCCCGATAGCGATGACGATAGCGATCCCGATAGCGATGACGATAGCGATCCCGATAGCGATGACGATAGCGATCACGATAGCAATCACGATAGCGATGACGATAGCGATCACGATAGCGATGACGATAGCGATCACGATAGCAATCACGATAGCGATGACGATAGCGATCACGATAGCGATGACGATAGCGATCACGATAGCGATGACGATAGCGATCACAATAGCGATGATGATAGCAATCACGATAGCGATGACGATAGCGATCATGATAGAGATGACGATAGCGATGACAATAGCGATCCTGATAGCGATCCCGATAGCGATGGCGATAGCGATCCCGATAGCGATGATGATAGCGATCCTGAGAGCGATGACGATAGCAATCCCGATAGCGATGACGATAGCAATCCCGATAGCGATGACGATAGCGATCCCAACCCGATAGCGATCCCGACCCGATAGCGATGACGATAGCAATCTCGATAGCAATCCCGATAGCGATGACGATAGTGATCCCGATAGCGATCCCGATAGCGATGACGATAGCGATCCCGACCCGATAGCGATGACGATAGCGATCCCGACCCGATAGCGATCCCGACCCGATAGCGATGAGGATAGCGATCCCGACAGTGATGACGATAGCGATCCCGATAGCGATGACGATAGCGATCCCGATAGCGATGACGATAGTGATCCTGATAGCGATGACGATAGCGATCACAATAGCGATGACGATAGCGATCACAATAGCGATGATGATAGCAATCACGATAGCGATGATGATAGCGATCATGATAGCGATGACGATAGCGATCACGATAGCAATGACGATAGCGATCTAGATAGCGATGAGGATAGCGATCCCGATAGCGATGACGATAGCGATCCCGATAGCGATGACGATAGCGATGACGATAGCGATCCCGATAGCGATGACGATAGCAATCCCGATAGCGATGATGATAGCGATCCCGATAGCGACGACGATAGCGATCCCGATAGCGATGATGATAGCGATGACGATAGCGATCCCGATAACGATGACCATAGCGATCCCGATAGCGATGATGATAGCGATCCCGATAGCGATGATGATAGCGATCCTGATAGCGATCCCGATAGCGACGACGATAGCGATGACGATAGCGATGACGATAGCGATGATGATAGCGATCCTGATAGCGATCCCGATAGCGATGACGATAACGATAAAAAAAAAAAAACAAAACAAAAAAAACGAAAAAAAAAATGAAAGGGCAAAAAAAAAAAAAAATGGGGAATGAAAAAAAAAAAAAAAAAAAAAAAAAACGAAAAGAAAAAAAAAAAAATATGGGGAGAAAAATGGGATAAAAAGGAAAAAATTTGGGAGTGGAAAAAAAATTGGGAATGGTGTGGAAAAAAACGAAATGGGGGTGAAAAAATGGGTGTGTGTGGAAAATGGAAAAAAAGAATGGGGAAAATAAGGGGGAATTGGGGGGAAAAAAAATGGCGTAAAAAATTGGTGGGAAAAAAACAAAGAACAAAAAAATAAAAAACGATGGGAATGGTGATGTTGAATGGGAAAAAAAAAAAAAAAAAAAATGGGAAAAAATAAAAACCATGAATGGGAAATAATAAAATAAATAAAATGGATGGGGGGACCTGAGGGGGTGAGCAGAGGTGGAGGACCATGGCCGCGAAATGGGGGGACGATGCTAGTATGATAGCGATCCCAGATAGCATGACGATAGCGAGCCCGATAGCGATAACGATAGCGTCCGATAGCGATGACGATAGCGAAGCCAATATCATCCTGATAGCGATGGACCGATAGCGATCCCATAGCGATGACGATAGCGATCACCGATAGCATGGACGAAATCGATCCGAATAAGCGATCCCGATAGCACCCGATAGCAATGAAGATAGCGATATGATAAGCGTATCCTGATACGAGATCCCGATATGAGACGATACCCAAAAGATCAGTACAAAAGCAAAAAAAGAAATAAAAAATCAAAACCAAACAAAAAATCCAATGAAAAAAAATAAAAAAACAACAAGAAACAAAAATAATAACGGATCCCGATAGCGATGAGGATAGCGATCCCGATAGCCATGACGATAGCGATGACGATATCGATCCCGATAGCGATGACGATAGCGATCCCGATAGCGATGACGATTGTAATCCCGATAGCGATGACGATAGTGATCCCGACCCGATAGCGATGACGATAGCGATCCCGATAGCGATGAGGATAGCGATCCCGATAGCGATGACGATAGCGATCCTGATAGCGATGACGATAGCGATCCCGATAGCGATGACGATAGCGATCTTGATAGCGATGACGATAGCGATCACGATAGCGATGACGATAGCGATCACGATAGCGATGACGATAGCAATCACGATAGCGATGACGATAGCGATCACGATAGCAATGAGGATAGCGATCCCGATAGCGATGACGATAGCGATCCTGATAGCGATGACGATAGCGATCCTGATAGCGATGGCGATAGCGATCCCGATAGCGATGGCGATAGCGATCCCGATAGCGACGACGATAGCGATCCCGATAGCGACGACGATAGCGATCCCGATAGCGACGACGATAGCGATCCCGATAGCGACGACGATAGCGATCCCGATAGCGACGACGATAGCGATCCCGATAGCGACGACAGATACGATCCCGATAGCAACGACGAAGCGATCCCGATAGCGACGAGATGGCGATCTCGATAGAGATACGATAGCACCCAAAGCGATCCCGTTTTAGTTTTTAGATCGATAGCGATGATGATAGCGATCCCGATAGCGATGATGATAGCGATCCTGAAAGCAATGACGATAGCGATCCCGATAGCGATCCCAATAGCGATGACGATAGCGATCCCGATAGCGATGACGATTGCAATCCCGATAGGGATGACGATTACGATCCCGATAGCGATCCCGACCCGATAGCGATGACGATAGCGATCCCGATAGCGATGACGATAGCGATCCCGATAGCGATGAGGATAGCGATCCCGATAGCGATGACGATAGCAATCCTGATAGCGATGACGATAGCAATCCCGATAGCGATGACGATAGCGATCTTGATAGCGATGACAATAGCGATCACGATAGCGATGATGATAGCGATCACGATAGCAATCACGATAGCGATGACGATAGCGATCACGATAGCAATGACAATAGCGATCCCGATAGCGATGACGATAGCGATCCCGATAGCGATGACGATAGCGATCCCGATAGCGATGGCGATAGCGATCCCGATAGCGATGACGATAGCGATCCCGATAGCGATGACGATAGCGATCCCGATAGCGACGACGATAGCGATCCCGATAGCGACGACGATAGCGATCCCGATAGCGACGACGATAGCGATCCCGATAGCGACGACGATAGCGATCCCGATAGCGATCCCGATAGCGATCCCGATAGCGATGACGATAGCGATCCCGATAGCGATGATGATAGCGATGACGATAGCGATCCCGATAGCGATGACGATAGCGATCCCGATAGCGATGACGATAGCGATCCCGATAGCGAAGACGATAGCGATCCCGATAGCGATGACGATAGCGATCCCGATAGCGATGACGATAGCGATCCCGATAGCGATGACGATAGCGATGACGATAGCGATGATGATAGCGATCCTGATAGCGATCCCGATAGCGATGACGATAGCGATGACGATAGCGATGATGATAGCGATCCCGATAGCGATGACGATAGCGATCCCGATAGCGATGACGATAGCGATCCCGATAGCGATGACGATAGCGATGACAATAGCGATCCTGATAGCGATGACGATAGCGATCCCGATAGCGATGACGATAGCGATCCCGATAGCAATGACGATATCGATCCTGATAGCGATCCCGATAGCGACGACGATAGCAATGACGATAGCGATGATGATAGCGATCCTGATAGCGATCCCGATAGCGATGACGATAGCGATCCCGATAGCGATGACGATAGTGATGATGATAGCGATCCCGATAGCGAGGAAGATACCGATCCCGATAGCGATGACGATAGCGATCCCGATAGCCATGACGATAGCGATGACAATAGCGATCCTGATAGCAATGACGATAGCGATCCAGATAGCGATGACGATAGCGATTATGTTGCGGTCCTGAAAGCAATACGATAGCGATCCCGATAGCTATCCCGATAGCGATGACGATTGTAATCTCGAAGCGATGACGATGTAGGTGTGTGGGATCCCGACCCGATAGTGAATGACGATAGCGATCCGATAGCATTGGGATAGCGAACCCGATATCGATACGAGAGCGAGGCTGATGAGCGATGACGATAGGCGAATCCCGATAGCGATGACGATAAGCGATCTTGATAGCGATGCGACGATAGCGATCATGATAGCCGAGTGAACGAGTTTAGCGATCACGATAGCGATGACGATAGCAATCACGATAGCGATGACGATAGCGATCACGATAGCAATGAGGATAGCGATCCCGATAGCGATGACGATAGCGATCCTGATAGCGATGACGATAGCGATCCTGATAGCGATGGCGATAGCGATCCCGATAGCGATGACGATAGCGATCCCGATAGCGATGACGATAGCGATCCCGATAGCGATGACGATAGCGATCCCGATAGCGACGACGATAGCGATCCCGATAGCGACGACGATAGCGATCCCGATAGCGACGACGATAGCGATCTCGATAGAGATGACGATAGCGATGATGATAGCGATCCTGAAAGCAATGACGATAGCGATCCCGATAGCGATCCCAATAGCGATGACGATAGCGATCCCGATAGCGATGACGATTGCAATCCCGATAGGGATGACGATTACGATCCCGATAGCGATCCCGACCCGATAGCGATGACGATAGTGATCCCGACCCGATAGCGATGACAATAGCGTTCCCGTAGCGATGAGATAGCGAGCCCGAAAGCGATGATATAGCAACCTGATAGCGATGATACGAATAGCAATCCCGATAGCGATGACGATAGCGATCCTTGATAAGCGATTGACAATAGCGAACAGATAGCGATGATGATAAGCGATCACGATAGCACGTCACGATAGATGACGATAGCGATCACGATAGCAATGACAATAGCGATCCCGATAGCGATGACGATAGCGATCCCGATAGCGATGACGATAGCGATCCCGATAGCGATGGCGATAGCGATCCCGATAGCGATGGCGATAGCAATCCCGATAGCGATGACGATAGCGATCACCGATAGCACGATGATAGCGATCCCCGATAGCAACGTCATAGCGATCCGATAGCGACGACGATAGCGATTCCCGATAGCGATGACGATAGAGCGATCCCGAAGCGATGACGGATAGCGATCCCGAGAGCGATGATGAAACGATCCAGATAGCGATGACGATCAGCGATCACAATTGGATGAAAGATAGCGATCACAATAGCGATGATGATAGCAATCACGATAGCGATGACGATAGCGATCATGATAGCGATGACGATAGCGATCACGATAGCAATGACGATAGCGATCTAGATAGCGATGAGGATAGCGATCCCGATAGCGATGACGATAGCGATCCCGATAGCTATGGCGATAGCGATCCCGATAGCGATGGCGATAGCGATCCCGATAGCGATGACGATAGCGATCCCGATAGCGATGACGATAGCGATCCCGATAGCGATGACGATAGCAATCCCGATAGCGATGACGATAGCGATCCCGATAGCGACGACGATAGCGATCCCGATAGCGATGATGATAGCGATGACGATAGCGATCCCGATAGCGATGACGATAGCGATCCCGATAGCGATGACGATAGCGATCCCGATAGCGATGACCATAGCGATCCCGATAGCGATGATGATAGCGATCCCGATAGCGATGATGATAGCGATCCTGATAGCGATCCCGATAGCGACGACGATAGCGGTGACGATAGCGATGACGATAGCGATGATGATAGCGATCCTGATAGCGATCCCGATAGCGATGACGATAACGATGACGATAGCGATGATGATAGCGATCCCGATAGCGATGACGATAGCGATCCCGATAGCGATGACCATATCAAAAAAGCGATCCCGAAAGCGATGAAGATCAGCGCTCCCGATAGCGATGATAGATAGCGATACGATAGCGATCCCGATAGCGATGACGATAGCAATCACGATAGCGATGACGATAGCGATCACGATAGCAATGAGGATAGCGATCCCGATAGCGATGACGATAGCGATCCTGATAGCGATGACGATAGCGATCCTGATAGCGATGACGATAGCGATCCCGATAGCGATGACGATAGCGATCCCGATAGCGACGACGATAGCGATCCCGATAGCGACGACGATAGCGATCCCGATAGCGACGACGATAGCGATCCCGATAGCGACGACGATAGCGATCCCGATAGCGACGACGATAGCGATCCCGATAGCGACGACGATAGCGATCCCGATAGCGACGACGATAGCGATCCCGATAGCGACGACGATAGCGATCTCGATAGAGATGACGATAGCGATCCCAATAGCGATCCCGATAGCGATGATGATAGCGATCCCGATAGCGATGATGATAGCGATCCTGAAAGCAATGACGATAGCGATCCCGATAGCGATCCCAATAGCGATGACGATAGCGATCCCGATAGCGATGACGATTACAATTCCGATAGGGATAATGAAGAAATTACGATCCCACTATAGCGATGACATAGCTTCCCGACCGATAGCGATGACGATAGCGATCCCGATATCGATGACGATAGCGATCCCGATAGCGATGACGATAGCGATCCCGATAGCGATGACGATAGCGATCCCGATAGCGATGACGATAGCGATCTTGATAGCGATGATGATAGCGATCACGATAGCGATGACGATAGCGATCACGATAGCGATGACATAAGCAATCACGATAGCGATGACAAGCGAACACAATTAGCAATAGGATACGATCCAATAGCGATGACGAAGCGATCCTGAACTAGATGACGAATAGCGAGCCGGATAGCGATGTGGCATACGATCCCGATAGCGATGGCGATAGCGATCCCGATAGCGACGACGATAGCGATCCCGATAGCGACGACGATAGCGATCCCGATAGCGACGACGATAGCAATGACGATAGCGATGACGATATCGATCCTGATAGCGATCCCGATAGCAATGACGATATCGATCCTGATAGCAATGACGATAGTGATGATGATAGCGATCCCGATAGCAACAACGATAGCAATGACGATAGCGATGATGATAGCGATCCTGATAGCGATCCCGATAGCGATGACGATAGCGATCCCTATAGCGATGACGATAGTGATGATGATAGCGATCCCGATAGCGAGGACGATACCGATCCCGATAGCAATGACGATAGCGATCCCGATAGCGATGACGATAGCGATGACAATAGCGATCCTGATAGCGATGACGATAGCGATCCCGATAGCGATGACGATTGTAATCCCGATAGCGATGACGATAGTGATCCCGACCCGATAGCGATGACGATAGCGATCCCGATAGCGATGAGGATAGCGATCCCGATAGCATACGATGCGATCCATGATAGCGAGACGATAGGATCCCATAGCGATGACGTTAGCATCTTGATAAGCGATGACGATAGCGATCACGATAGCAATGACGATAGCGATCACGATAGCGATGACGATAGCAAAACACGATAGCGATGACGATAGCGATCACGATAGCGATGACGATAGCGATCCCGATAGCGATGACGATAGCGATCCCGATAGCGATGACGATAGCGATCCAGATAGCGATGACGATAGCGAATCCAAAAAAGAGAACATAGCGACGACGATAGCGATCCCGATAGCGACGACGATAGCGATCCCGATAGCGACGACGATAGCGATCCCGATAGCGACGACGATAGCGATCCCGATAGCGACGACGATAGCGATCTCGATAGAGATGACGATAGCGATCCCAATAGCGATCCCGATAGCGATGATGATAGCGATCCCGATAGCGATGATGATAGCGATCCTGAAAGCAATGACGATAGCGATCCCGATAGCGATCCCAATTGCGATGACGATAGCGATCCCGATAGCGATGACGATAGCGATCCCGACCCGATAGCGATGACGATAGTGATCCCGACCCGATAGCGATGACGATAGCGATCCCGATAGCGATGAGGATAGCGATCCCGATAGCGATGACGATAGCAATCCTGATAGCGATGACGATAGCAATCCCGATAGCGATGACGATAGCGATCTTGATAGCGATGACGATAGCGATCACGATAGCGATGATGATAGCGATCACGATAGCGATGACGATAGCGATCACGATAGCGATGACGATAGCGATCCCGATAGCGATGACGATAGCGATCCCGATAGCGATGACGATAGCGATCCCGATAGCGATGGCGATAGCGATCCCGATAGCGATGGCGATAGCGATCCCGATAGCGATGACGATAGCGATCCCGATAGCGACGACGATAGCGATCCCGATAGCGACGACGATAGCGATCCCGATAGCGACGACGATAGCAATCCCGATAGCGATGACGATAGCGATCCCGATAGCGATCCCGATAGCGATCCCGATAGCGATGACGATAGCGATCCCGATAGCGATGATGATAGCGATGACGATAGCGATCCCGATAGCGATGACGATAGCGATCCCGATAGCGATGACGATAGCGATCCCGATAGCGATGACGATAGCGATCCCGATAGCGATGATGATAGCGATCCCGATAGCGATGATGATAGCGATCCTGATAGCGATCCCGATAGCGACGACGATAGCGATGACGATAGCGATGATGATAGCGATCCTGATAGCGATCCCGATAGCGATGACGATAACGATGACATACGCTGAGATAAGCGATCCCGATAGCGATGACGATAGCGATCCCGATAGCGATGACGATAGCGAACCCGATAAGCGAAGAACGATAGCGTGACAATAGCGTTCCTGATCGCGATGACGATAGCGCACGCCGATAGCGCAGACGATAGCAATGACGATATCGATCCTGATAGGCGATCCCGATTAGCGACGAGATAGCAATGACGAAGGCGATGATGAATAGCGATCCAGATAGTAGCGAATCCCGATAGCGAGACGCTAGCGATCTCCGAGTAGGCGATGACGATAGCGATGATGATAGCGATCCCGATAGCGAGGACGATACCGATCCCGATAGCGATGACGATAGCGATCCCGATAGCCATGACGATAGCGATGACAATAGCGATCCTGATAGCGATGACGATAGCGATCCCGATAGCGATGGAGATAGCGATCCCGATAGCGATGATGTTAGCGATCCTGAAAGCAATGACGATAGCGATCCCGATAGCGATGACGATAGCGATCCCGATAGCGATGACGATTGTAATCCCGATAGCGATGACGATAGTGATCCCGACCCGATAGCGATGACGATAGCGATCCCGATAGCGATGAGGATAGCGATCCCGATAGCGATGACGATAGCGATCCTGATATCGATGACGATAGCGATCCCGATAGCGATGACGATAGCGATCTTGATAGCGATGACGATAGCGATCACGATAGCGATGACGATAGCGATCACGATAGCGATGACGATAGCAATCACGATAGCGATGACGATAGCGATCACGATAGCAATGAGGATAGCGATCCCGATAGCGATCCTGATAGCGATGGCGATAGCGATCCCGATAGCGACGACGATAGCGATCCCGATAGCGACGACGATAGCGATCCCGATAGCGACGACGATAGCGATCCCGATAGCGACGACGATAGCGATCCCGATAGCGACGACGATAGCGATCTCGATAGAGATGACGATAGCGATCCCAATAGCGATCCCGATAGCGATGAGGATAGCGATCCCGATAGCGTTGAAGAATAGCGATCCAGAAGCAATGTACGATTAGACGATCCGATAGGCGATCTCAATAGCGAATGACGATAGCGATCCCGATAGCGATGACGATTGCGATCCCGATAGGGATGACGATTACATCACCGATAACGATCCCCGCCCGATAGGCGATGACGTAGTGAATCCCTACAAATGGACCCGATGCGAATGACAATAGCGATCCCCGAAGCGATGAGGATAGCGATCCCCGATAGCGAGACCTAGCAATCCTGATAGCGATGACGCTAGCAATCCCGATAGCGATGACGATAGCGATCTGATAGCGATACAATAGCGAGCACGATAGCGATATGAAATAGCGATGACGATAGCAATCACGATAGCGATGACGATAGCGATCACGATAGCAAAGACAATAGCGATCCCCGATAGCGATGACAAAGTCGATACGATAAGCGAATTGAGATAGCGATCCCGATAGCGATGGCGATAGCGATCCCGATAGCGATGACGATAGCGATCCCGATAGCGATGACGATAGCGATCCCGATAGCGACGACGATAGCGATCCCGATAGCGACGACGATAGCGATCCCGATAGCGATGACGATAGCGATCCCGATAGCGATGACGATAGCGATCCCGATAGCGATGACGATAGCGATCCTGATAGCGATGACGATAGCGATCACAATAGCGATGACGATAGCGATCACAATAGCGATGATGATAGCAATCACGATAGCGATGACGATAGCGGATCCAGATACGAGACAATAGCGATCACAATACAATGGACGATAGCGATCGTAGATTAGCGGATGAGGATTAGCGATCCCGATAAGCGATGAGATAACCGATCCCGCTGACGCTATGGCGATAGCGATCCCGATAGCGTGCGATACCGATCCGATAGCGGAGACGATAGCGATCACGATATCGATGAACATAGCCGATCCCGATAGCGCTAAGATAGCACTCCCCGATAGCGATGACGATAGCGATCCCGATAGCGACGACGATAGCGATCCCGATAGCGATGATGATAGCGATGACGATAGCGATCCCGATAGCGATGACGATAGCGATCCCGATAGCGATGACGATAGCGATCCGAAGCGAGACGATAGCGATCCGATAGCGATGATGATAGCGATCCGCCGATAGCATATGATTAGCGATCCTGAATAGCGATCCCATAGCGACGAACGATAGCGATGACGATAGCGAAGACGATATCGATGATGATAGCGATCCTGATAGCGATCCCGATAGCGATGACATAACGATGACGAAAGCGATGATGATGAGCGAATCCCCATAGCGATGACGATAGCGATCGCCGATAGTGGATGACCATAAGCGATCCCGATAGTATAGACGATAGCGATCACGATAGCGATGATGATAGCGATCCTGATAGCGATCCCGATAGCGACGACGATAGCGATGACGATAGCGATGACGATAGCGATGATGATAGCGATCCTGATAGCGATCCCGATAGCGATGACGATAACGATGACGATAGCGATGATGATAGCGATCCCGATAGCGATGACGATAGCGATCCCGATAGCGATGACGATTGTAATCCCGATAGCGATGACGATAGTGATCCCGACCCGATAGCGATGACGATAGCGATCCCGATAGCGATGACGATAGCGATCCCGATAGCGATGACGATAGCGATCCCGATAGCGATCCCGATAGTGATGACTATAGCGATCCCGATAGCGATGACAATAGCGATCACGATAGCGATAACAATAGCGATCACGATAGCGATGATGATAGTGATCACGATAGCGATGACGATAGCGATGACGATAGCGATGATGATAGCGATCACGATAGCGATGATGATAGTGATCATGATAGCGATGACGATAGCGATGACGATAGCGATCATGATAGCGATGATGATAGCGATGACGATAGCGATCACGATAGCGATGACGATAGCGATCCTGATAGGGACGACGATAGCGATCCTGATAGCAATGACGATAGAGATCCCGATAGCGATGACGATAGCGATCCCGATAGCCATCCCGATAGCGATGACGATAGCGATCCCGATAGCGATGACAATAGCGATCCCGATAGCGATGACGATAGCGATCCCGATAGCGATGACAATAGCGATCACGATAGCGATGACGATAGCGATCACAATAGCGATAATGATAGCGATCACAATAGCGATGACGATAGCGATGACGATAGCGATCACGATAGCAATGACGATAGCGATCAAGATAGCGATGACGATAACAATGACGATAACGATCACTATAGCGATAACGATAGCGATCCCGATAGTGATGACGATAGCGATCCCGATAGCGATGACGATAGCGATCCCGATAGCGATCCCGATAGTGATGACTATAGCGATCCCGATAGCGATGACAATAGCGATCACGATAGCGATGACAATAGCGATCACGATAGCGATGATGATAGCGATCACGATAGCGATGACGATAGCGATCACGATAGCGATCCCGATAGCGATGACGATAGCGATCACGATAGCGATGACGATAGCGATGACGATAGCGATCACGATAGCGATCCCGATAGCGATCCCGATAGCGATCCCGATAGTGATGACTATAGCGATCCCGATAGCGATGACAATAGCGATCACGATAGCGATGACAATAGCGATCACGATAGCGATGATGATAGCGATCACGATAGCGATGACGATAGCGATCACGATAGCGATCCCGATAGCGATGACGATAGCGATCCCGATAGCGATGACGATAGCGATGACGATAGCGATCACGATAGCGATCCCGATAGCGATGACGATAGCGATCCCGATAGCGATGACGATAGCGATCCCGATAGCGATGACGATAGCGATCCCGATAGCGATGACGATAGCGATGACGATAGCGATCACGATAGCGATGACGATAGCGATCACGATAGCGATGACGATAGCGATGACGATAGCGATCCTGATAGCGATGACGATAGCGATCCCGATAGCGATGACGATAGTGATCCCGATAGCGATGACGATAGCGATCCCGATAGCGATGACGATAGCGATCCCGATAGCGATGACGATAGCGATGACGATAGCGATCCCGATAGCGATCCCGATAGCGATGACGATAGCGATCCCGATAGCGATCCCGATAGCGATCCCGACAGCGATGACGATAGCGATCCCGATAGTGATGACTATAGCGATCCCGATAGCGATCCCGATAGTGATGACTATAGCGATCCCGATAGCGATGACAATAGCGATCACGATAGCGATGACAATAGCGATCACGATAGCGATGATGATAGCGATGACGATAGCGATGACGATAGCGATCACGATAGCGATGACGATAGCGATCAGGATAGAGATAACGATAGCGATCCTGATAGCGATGACGATAGCGATGACGATAGCGATCCCGATAGCGATCCCGATAACGATGACGATAGCGATCCCGATAGCGATGACGATAGCGATGACGATAGCGATCCCGATAGCGATGACGATAGCGATCCCGATAGCGATGACGATAGCGATCCCGATAGCGATGACGATAGCGATCCCGACAGCGATGACGATAGCGATCCCGATAGTGATGACTATAGCGATCCCGATAGCGATCCCGATAGTGATGACTATAGCGATCCCGATAGCGATGACAATAGCGATCACGATAGCGATGATGATAGCGATCACGATTGCGATGACGATAGCGATCACGATAGCGATGACGATAGCGATCAGGATAGCGATGACGATAGCGATCCTGATAGCGATGACGATAGCGATGACGATAGCGATCCCGATAGCGATCCCGATAACGATGACGATAGCGATCCCGATAGCGATGACGATAGCGATGACGATAGCGATCCCGATAGCGATCCCGATAGCGATGACGATAGCGATCCCGATAGCGATGACGATAGCGATCCCGATAGCGATCCCGATAGCGATGACGATAGCGATCCCGATAGCGATGACGATAGCGATGACGATAGCGATCCCGATAGCGATCCCGATAGCGATGACGATAGCGATCCCGATAGCGATCTCGATAGCGATCCAGATAGCGATCCCGATAGCGATGACGATAGCGATCCCGGATAGAGATGACTATAGCGATCCCGATAGCGATCCCTGATAGAGATGACTATAGTCGATCCCTGATAGCGATGACAATAGCGATCACGATAGCGATGACGATAGCGATCACGATAGCGATGATGATAGCGATCACGATTTCGATGACGATAGCGATCACGATAGCGATGACGATAGCGATCCGATAGCGATGGAGATAGCGAGTGACGATATCGATCCCGATAGGGGCGATCCCGATAGCGATGGACGATAGCATCCCGATAGCGATGACGATAGCGATCCGATAGCGATGACGATAGCGATCCCGATAGCGATCCCGATAGCGATCCCGATAGTGATGACTATAGCGATCCCGATAGCGATGACAATAGCGATCACGATAGCGATGACAATAGCAATCACGATAGCGATGATGATAGCGATCACGATAGCGATGACGATAGCGATCACGATAGCGATCACGATAGCAATGACGATAGCGATCCCGATAGCGATGACGATAGCGATCCCGATAGCGATGACGATAGCGATCCCGATAGCGATGACGATAGCGATCCCGATAGCGATGACGATAGCGATCCTGATAGCGATGACAATAGCGATGACGATAGCGATCACGATAGCGATCCCGATAGCGATGACGATAGCGATCCCGATAGCGATGACGATAGCGATCCCTATAGCGATGACGATAGCGATCCCGATGGCGATGACGATAGCGATCCCGATAGCGATCTCGATAGCGATCCCGATACCGATGACGATAGCGATCCCGATAGCGATGACGATAGCGATCCCGATGGCGATGACGATAGCGATCCCGATAGCGATCCCGATAGCAATCATGATAGCGATGACAATAGCGATCACGATAGCGATGATGATAGCGATTACGATAGCGATGACGATAGCGATCCCGATAGCGATGACGATAGCGATCACGATAGCGATGACGATAGCGATCAGGATAGCGATGACGATAGCAATCCTGATAGCGATGACGATAGCGATGACGATAGCGATCCCGATAGCGATCCCGATAACGATGACGATAGCGATCCCGATAGCGATGACGATAGCGATGACGATAGCGATCCCGATAGCGATCCCGATAGCGATGACGATAGCGATCCCGATAGCGATGACGATAGCGATCACGATAGCGATGACGATAGCGATCACGATAGCGATCCCGATAGCGATCCCGATAGCGATGACTATAGCGATCACGATAGCGATGACGATAGCGATCACGATAGCGATGACGATAGCGATCACGATAGCGATGACGATAGCGATGACGATAGCGATCACGATAGCGATGACGATAGCGATCAGGATAGCGATGACGATAGCGATCCTGATAGCGATGACGATAGCGATGACGATAGCGATCCCGATAGCGATCCCGATAACGATGACGATAGCGATCCCGATAGCGATGACGATAGCGATGACGATAGCGATCCCGATAGCGATCCCGATAGCGATGACGATAGTGATCCCGATAGCGATGACGATAGCGATCCCGATAGCGATCCCGATAGCGATGACGATAGCGATCCCGATAGCGATGACGATAGCGATGACGATAGCGATCCCGATAGCGATCCCGATAGCGATGACGATAGCGATCCCGATAGCGATCACGATAGCGATCCCGATAGCGATCCCGATAGCGATGACGATAGCGATCCCGATAGTGATGACTATAGCGATCCCGATAGCGATCCTGATAGTGATGACTATAGCGATCCCGATAGCGATGACAATAGCGATCACGATAGCGATGACAATAGCGATCACGATAGCGATGATGATAGCGATCACGATAGCGATGACGATAGCGATCACGATAGCGATGACGATAGCGATCAGGATAGCGATGACGATAGCGATCCTGATAGCGATGACGATAGCGATGACGATAGCGATCCCGATAGCGATCCCGATAGCGATGACGATAGCGATCCCGATAGCGATGACGATAGCGATGACGATAGCGATCCCGATAGCGATCCCGATAGCGATGACGATAGCGATCCCGATAGCGATGACGATAGCGATCCCGATAGCGATGACGATAGCGATCCCGATAGCGATCCCGATAGCGATCCCGATAGTGATGACTATAGCGATCCCGATAGCGATGACAATAGCGATCACGATAGCGATGACAATAGCGATCACGATAGCGATGATGATAGCGATCACGATAGCGATGACGATAGCGATCACGATAGCGATCACGATAGCGATGACGATAGCGATGACGATAGCGATCCCGATAGCGATGACGATAGTGATCCCGATAGCGATGACGATAGCGATCCCGATAGCGATGACGATAGCGATCCCGATAGCGATGACGATAGCGATCCCGATAGCGATGACAATAGCGATGACGATAGCGATCACGATAGCGATCCCGATAGCGATGACGATAGCGATCCCGATAGCGATGACGATAGCGATCCCTATAGCGATGACGATAGCGATCCCGATGGCGATGACGATAGCGATCCCGATAGCGATCTCGATAGCGATCCCGATAGCGATGACGATAGCGATCCCGATAGCGATGACGATAGCGATCCCGATGGCGATGACGATAGCGATCCCGATAGCGATCCCGATAGCAATCATGATAGCGATGACAATAGCGATCACGATAGCGATGATGATAGCGATTACGATAGCGATGACGATAGCGATCCCGATAGCGATGACGATAGCGATCACGATAGCGATGACGATAGCGATCAGGATAGCGATGACGATAGCAATCCTGATAGCGATGACGATAGCGATGACGATAGCGATCCCGATAGCGATGACGATAGCGATCCCGATAGCGATGACGATAGCGATGACGATAGCGATCCCGATAGCGATCCCGATAGTGATGACTATAGCGATCCCGATAGCGATGACAATAGCGATCACGATAGCGATGACGATAGCGATCACGATAGCGATCCCGATAGCGATCCCGATAGTGATGACTATAGCGATCACGATAGCGATGATGATAGCGACCACGATTGCGATGACGATAGCGATCACGATAGCGATGACGATAGCGATCAGGATAGCGAAGACGATAGCGATCCTGATAGCGATGACGATAGCGATGACGATCAGCGATGACGGATGCCTGATGACGATGGCGACCGATTGGCGATGACGATAGCGATGACGATAGCGATCCCGATAGCGATCCCGATAGCGATGACGATAGCGATCCCGATAGCGATGACGATAGCGATCCCGATAGCGATGACGATAGCGATCCCGATAGTGATGACGATAGCGATCCCGATAGCGATGACGATAGCGATCCCGATAGCGATGACGATAGCGATCCCGATAGCGATCCCGATAGCGATCCCGATAGTGATGACTATAGCGATCCCGATAGCGATGACAATAGCGATCACGATAGCGATGACAATAGCGATCACGATAGCGATCACGATAGCGATCACGATAGCGATCACGATAGCGATGACGATAGCGATCCCGATAGCGATGACGATAGCGATCCCGATAGCGATGACGATAGCGATCCCGATAGCGATGACGATAGCGATCCCGATAGCGATGACGATAGCGATCCCGATAGCGATGACGATAGCGATGACGATAGCGATCACGATAGCGATCCCGATAGCGATGATGATAGCGATCCCGATAGCGATGACGATAGCGATCCCGATGGCGATGACGATAGCGATCCCGATAGCGATCTCGATAGCGATCCCGATAGCGATGACGATAGCGATCCCGATAGCGATGACGATAGCGATCCCGATGGCGATGACGATAGCGATCCTGATAGCGATTCCGATAGCAATCATGATAGCGATGATAATAGCGATCACGATAGCGATGATGATAGCGATTACGATAGCGATGACGATAGCGATCCCGATAGCGATGACGATAGCGATCCCGATAGCGATGACGATAGCGATCCCGATAGCGATGACGATAGCGATCCCGATAGCGATCCCGATAGCGATCCCGATAGTGAATGACATCGCGATCTACGATAGCGATGACAAAAGGCGATCACGATAGCATGAACAATAGCAATCACGATTAGAGGAGCCAAAATCAGTTAACCATGCGGTTCGGTTTTGAGTCAAACAGAAACCATTTCAGTCAACAGAAGCCCGAAACCAGTTCGTACACGAACCTGAACCGGTTTGGAACCGGTTTGTTACCGGGTTCATGCCGAACCGGTTTGCCGGTTTGGAACCGGTTCGGTTCCGGTTAACCTTAAAACAGTTAGGGTCAGTTTTTGGTTTTTTTTTTTTTTTTTTTTTTTTTTTTTAACCCTATAGGAAATAACAACCTAAACGAAATACAAAGAATTCGTGATGACAAACGGTTGCTGTTTATTTTTAAACAATAGGAAATACAACATATAGGAAATACAACATAAACGAATACAAAATGAAAACTAGTAGTAATGTGTATTGCCCGTGTCCGTGTGACATAGACCCTCCAGCTACCATCTTGGGATTTCGTCATCTTACTGCCCCTACTCAACTATAAACACGAGGGTGTTCTTCAAAAGAGCCGTCGCTACTATAGCATCTAAGCGAAGCAATTTCTTGATCGGTTAGTTTGAGTGGCTCATTTCATTTGCACCTCGTCATTAAAGACACCTTCTTAACGTCCCAAAGGGCAGTTCAAGTGGAGTTGTGAGTGTGCTGTCTACGCTCATAGATCGTGCTAAGTGGTCCTTAAACAATACACATCTCTAAAGACTCAGCAGTTAGTCTTGTTCTTTTGTTCTTCGAGTGACCAAAATCCTAACCACCTTGTTGAAAATGCTGATTCCAGATGTCCTAACCGAAGAAGCTTGTACACTTAATAAATCCAGGCCATTGCGGGATCTAGAAACAGAAACAATTTCCTTTGGTTTTTACCAAAACCCCAATACATCATAAATTCATAGTCCTTGGGCTGAGTCCTCCACAAAATGGGTAACCCTCTTTGAATCACCAAACCCTCAACGCAAAATTGTTCCGTAGAATAATCCGGAATTGTTACATGAAAACTAGCCCCTACTCGCCCATCGTCGTTTTTGCCCCGCTTCAGGGTTCTGATTCTGCTGAGCCTGAGTACTTCACAATGAGGATGAATAACAATGATTCTTCAACTCGTATTGGAACCAAACCGCAAAGAAATGAAAGCCAGAACTTCATTGTGCTTTTTATATGACCGTTGCGTCATAATGCCACATGTTGTAGTCCTTTCCAAACTTCTTGGTTTCGACTTGGTTAGTAACGGTTCACGGATTTGCAGTGCACTTGATGAACCAACACCGTATTAGCTGAGCCAGAGGCGGATTCACTTGCCATTGAGGTGATATGTTATTTTTTGTTCTAAGAAAGATGTAAGAAGGATTGAAGTTGTGATAATAGTTGTAAAATAACATCCTATTTATAGAATAAGAAAAATCTGCTAATATCTATCCAGTTATCCACGAAGAAAATTTCTATATGGATAAGAAACACTATAAAGTTAAATTCCCGGGACCCACTTTTATCCAAAAAACTTCGGTTCCAAACCGGTTCCAAAAACCGTTCGACAAACCGGTTCCAAAAACCGTAGACAAATAAAAACCGGTGGAAATCCCAACGATGACGATAGCGATGACGATAGGGATGACGATAGCGATCACGATAGCGATCACGATAGCGATCACGATAGCGATCCCGATAGCGATCACGATAGCGATGACGATAGCGATCACGATAGCGATGACGATAGCGATCACGATAGCGATGAAGATAGCGATTACAATAGCGATCACGATAACGATGACGATAGCGATCACGATAGCGATGACGATAGCGATCACGATAGCGATGACGATAGCGATGACGATAGCGATCACGATAGCGATCCCGATAGCGATGACGATAGCGATCCCGATAGCGATCCCGATAGCGATGACGATAGCGATCCCGATAGCGATGACGATAGCGATCCCGATAGCGATGACGATAGCGATCCCAATAGCGATGACGATAGCGATCCCTATAGCGATGACGATAGCGATCCCGATAGCGATGACGATAGCGATCCCGATAGCGATCTCGATAGCGATCCCGATAGCGATGACGATAGCGATCCCGATAGCGATGACGATAGCGATCCCGATGGCGATGACGATAGCGATCCCGATAGCGATCCCGATAGCGATCACGATAGCGATGACGATAGCAATCACGATAGCGATGACGATAGCGATCACGATAGCGATCACGATAGCGATCACGATAGCAATGACGATAGCGATCACGATAGCGATAACGATGATGATAACGATCACGATAGCGATCACGATAGCGATGATGATAACGATCACGATATTGATGATGTTAACGATCATGATAGCGATCACGATAGCGATGACGATAGCGATCACGATAGCGATAACGATAACGATGACGATAGCGATCACCATAGCGATGATGATACCGATCACGATAGCGATGACGATAGCGATCACGATAGCGATGACGATAGCGATCCCGATAGCGATGACGATAGCGATCCTGATAGCGATGACGATAGCGATCCCGATAGCGATGACGATAGCAATCCCGATAGCGATCCCGATAGCGATGACGATAGCGATCCCGATAGTGATGACTATAGCGATCCCGATAGCGATGACAATAGCGATCACGATAGCGATCACGATAGCGATGATGATAGCGATCACGATAGCGATGATGATAGCGATTACGATAGCGATGACGATAGCGATCACGATAGCGATGACGATAGCGATCACGATAGCGATGACGATAACGATGATGATAGCGATCACTATAGCGATGACGATAGCGATCCCGATAGCGATGACGATAGCGATAACGATAGCGATAACGATAGCGATCACGATAGCGATCACGATAACGATAGCGATGACGATAGCGATAACGATAGCGATCACGATCACGATAGCGATAGCGATCGCGATCACGATAGCGATAGCGATCGCGATCACGATAGCGATAACGATCGCGATCATAATAGCAATAACGATCGCGATCACGATAACGATAACGATCACGATAGCGATAACGATCGCGATCACGATAGCTATAACGATCGCGATCACGATAGCGATCACGATAGCGATCACGATAGGGATGACGATATCGATCCTGATAGGGATCCTGATAACGATTATGATAGCGATGACAATAGCGATCCCGATAGCGATGACGATAGCGATCCCGATAGCGATGACGATAGCGATTCCGATAGCGATCCCGATAGCGAT
>BQNB010049242.1:30661-41169 GCA_026074375.1 Tanacetum coccineum
ACCAACAACGAGGATAAGGTATTTAATCCAGGTATACTCATTCATGAGAACCTCTTTGAAGTCACCAACTTTGCAACACCGGATAAGAATGTAAAGAAGGCCACTAATGCTTCTTTAATTCTTGAGGATTTTAATCCTCATCTTTCTCTTTATGAACTTCCTTTCCACAAAGAAGTTCCCGGGCTAGGAGCTTTACTCTCGTTTTCATCCGAAAATGAGGAAAAAGTTTTCAACCCCGGGATTCTCACTTCTAAAAGAGTTCATACCTCTCTTCTCCCGGAACTATCTCATCGGAGCACTAAAGCTTTCAAAGTCACCAAAATTATTGAAAGCTCGATGGAGATTTTTCCTTGCTCTTACCAAGAGGACATCCAAGTCTTGGATGTTCCATGTCTCCACTTCTATCCCCCTTGACAAGCTCAAGTATGGGGGATTAAGTCAAGCTAAGTGGCCTAAAACAAGCGCTTCGTGGGTGGCAACCCATGTTTATCCTAGTATAATCGTAGTAGTAGTAGTTATGTAGTAATGAATAAGTGTTTTTTTTTTTGTGAGGAGGCTCGCTTTTTCTTTTTCCGTGTTTTGTGTTGTTTATTGTCCAGGAATTCCCGGATTTTTGAAGCCTCTCGTGCTCGCAGTTTTTGTCCTTCGATCACAAGAGCTTCAAAATCCTCAGCTTCATTTTGGAAATTCGATATCCAAATCTTATCGACTAACGTTTATCTTTAAGCATACTTAATAAACGGCTTAGGATTTACGTAGAGACCCTTCGTAAAACATTAAGGACAATGTTTAGTCTTAGTATGGGGGGATCTTCGATTTGATTATGCCTGCAGTCGTTGTTTTCACGTAATCCCGTTTTTACCACCAAAATTTTTGAAAAATACCAAAAAAATGAAGAAAAAAAATTAAAAATAAAATAAGTGTTTTGTCACAATTTTGACTTCCTGTTGGGTAGAATAAGAGTAAATTTTGACTCGATCGAGCGTGTTGAGCTCTAGCTTGTTCCTTAACATTTAGACTAAGCGTTCACAAATATTTGCGAAGAACGAAAAATGATAGTGTTAATTATGAGTGGAATGCTAAACAAGGATTATTTGGAAATCTTAAGAGATCATGTGTGTAATTTGTCGCTTTTTCTCCCATAAGCTCTTAACCTGATTAATATACGTCCTATTTTTGGAGATTAAACTTAAATCAACAATTTTTATGTAGTTAATAGCAAAAATTTTAGTCTTAGTTCAAATTTATACTTGAATTTTTCAAAAAGAAGTCTTCCCTATATCATGAAAAAATAAAATAAAAAATAAAAATAAATAAATAAATAAAATGATGATGATGAAAAATGAAAAAAATATGATAAGTAATAAATATAAACTGTGGGCTGATAAAAGTTTGTTGTATCTTGCCGGCTCACAACCGATGTTGCAGCCTTCTAAAAGGTCGAGGGTTACAATTGCATAAATGTTTAATATTAAGTGTGAATTAATAAATAGATCTCTTTTTGTTAAATTTAAATATGCTTTTGAACTTTGACTATTCTATTTTATAAGCTATGTGTATACAGAAAATCTAAGAGTTTTTGAAACCTAAGGTCCGTGAGTCCCGATACTAGTCTCTGTGAGGTGTCAAAAGCCTGGTCACTTAGCCGCAGTGAGTCCCGGTACTAGTCTCTGTGGGGTGTCAAAAGCCTGGTCACTTAGCCGCAAGGTTGGGATGTGCCGAGACGAAAGTCGCTACATGGGATGATCTCGCCTTCAAACTCATTATTCTCGGGTGGAACGTGAAGCATAGAATTTTGCAAAATGTTGATCCATGGTTGAAATTTGAAATGGCACATTCACTTATAAGATATAATAATTGTCGGGAGTGAAAAGTTTACAAGTTGCAAATATGAGTAGTGTTAGCATCTTAACTCATAATTAACGGTGATTTTGTTTTAAGCTTGGTTTGGAATAAGTGAAAAGTCAGGAACGATGAATTTTTTTTTGGAGGCATTCTCGGATCGAAATGCATCTTGTTCTATGATCCCTTAAAGTTATAAAATAACGAAAGTCAAACGTTCTAGTTAGTTGATTAATATGAAAACTACAAAAAAAAATGAGAAAAATGAAAAATACAAAAATATATGTAGGAATAAGTGTATATATAAAAAAAAGGGTAAAAACGGGGCTTTTCAAAACTTATGAGTCTTTAAATTCGACAAACACTTAGCTACTTTTCGAGGTTATTAGTCGAGGGGGATCGAGATTCTTAGTTTTCTAAGTGCTTACTTCATAGCATTGCATGAGGACACGACAACGTCTTAGTATGGGGGATTTTGGTATGTGCTTAAATACACATACCCTTTTTCATCAAAAACGGACTTAAATGACCAAAAACATACCCAAAAATACATTGTATTTGTATGTTTTACTTATATTGTGCAGGAAACGGATATCCGACAAAAGGACGAAAAATCAAGCAAAAACAGACAAAACCAAGCACGGAATGGAAAAGCATGGAAAAGACAAAGTCAAATCGAAGCCAAGTCAACAAAAGTCAAAGCTAAAGTCAACCTCGGGGTGTGTCAGTGGAGAAAACAGCAAAAACCGATCTCAAAAGCCAAAACTGCCAAAAGTGGGCCCACATGTACCCACCTAGTGGGCCCAGGTGAACCCACTTTCATCACAAAACCCTAAAACCCCAAATAAAACTTTGAGGGGGCAAATCTGCCAATCCCTCATAGTTTTAAGCCCAAAGGACCACACATAATATACCTTAATAAACTGTGGGGGGCATTCCTACCAATCCCCAAAGTTATAACATCACAAGGACCATGAGTGTAACAACACATATAACCTTCAAGGATCAAATCTGCCAAGTCCAAAGTTTATTACACCACAAGGACTTGTGGTGTAATAACACAATACACATTCAAGGGCCAAACCTGCCAATTCACCAAAATTTCTCCAAAACAAAATTACCCGCCAATTTTAAAACCCCACTGTTTACGCATCCCTGTCCCCTCTCCTCGTACACTGTTCACCATAGTCCAAAACCATCACCTTCACTCACCCCACACCCCACATGGGCTCTTGCCACTTTGGCAATCCCTGAAAACCCTATTGGCTTATGAAAACGAAACAAGGGATCAATGGCTAAGATCACAAGCTTGGGCTCTACTCAAATCCAAGGGCCAAAATGCATTCTTGGTTCCCCTCACACAACAAACACACCCTAGTGTCTGCCTCAGCAAACAAGCACAACTAGAAGACGACAGATTGAAGAGAGGGCAAGAACTTTTTTTTATATAAATAGGGCATTGTAAGCCCATTGGGGCATCTATCTAGTTAGTTTTTACTTAGTTAATTTTTATCAGTATTTTAGAGTGATAGTTAATTTGTAACTCTTTTTTTTATTAATGAAATTTCAGTTCTCAAGTTTTTCCTTGCCTTTTTAAAGTTTATACAATCAAATATTTTATAATCACAAGTTAATTCTATAAGTCTCTTAAGTTTATATAGTCTGTTTTAAACTTATTTAAAGCTTTTGCAAAAGGTTTTGATAGCTACTGTTTCATGGAGTCAAGAGTTTGGAATTTGAGCTTAATGGATGATAAGCTGAGCAAAGGATGAGCTTATGGGTGCTTAGATTTGCTTATTTATAAGCTGGGTAGGATTTAGAGCTTATTAGGGCACTTTAATCCCTGTTTAGAGCAAGGGATTTGGTAAGTCTTCATTTTCATATTTTTCTCATTTTACTGTAGCATTGCTTATTGTAGCTTATCTCTGCTTATTTGAGCTTATTACTGCTTATTTATGATGCCTAGTGCTTATTATGCTTGTTTTATAGTGTAGGAATCATTTGTGCAAGTTTTGTTGTTAACTGTCTTAAATAGCTTAATATAGTGCTTATCTGTTTAGCTTATTTTAGTGCTTATTGCTTTGTAATTTGTGCTTATAATTGCTAAATATTAGTGTTTAATTTCTGTTTTTCAAAAACATTGCTTAAATCTTTAGAAATTATTGTAAAATTTGGTTTTTCCTACTTAAAGGAGTGTTTGGGATAACATTGAAAATGGGTCAAAATGGTTCTAAAATAGTGTGGGTCACTTGACCATCTTTGGTAAGCTTATTAGTAATCTGAATTAGCTGTTTTTAAGAATTTTTTAGTTTAAATATTTGATTTTAAGCTTTTTCTATAAGCTATCAAAACTGTTGGGGGTAAAAATAGTTCAAAATAGCTTATTAGCTTAAGCATTGTTTGATTGCTTATCTTATTGATTTTTATGCACGGTTTAGGTGTTTAGTTTAAGTAGTATTAGTGTCAAAGCATCTGCCTTAGGATTTACCACCTTTTTTGTCAATTTTAGTTAAGTGTGAAAAATGAAGAAATTGCTTTTTCAAATGCTTATTACTGCTTATTATGAATTTCAAAATACTTTTTGATTGTGGATTATTGTTCTTTTAGGTCTAAATTTGATCTGTTTTTAGGTTAGAAGTTCATAAGGATCCATTTTCTTGCTTAATTTTAAGCCCAAAAGTGCTTACTTATTAAAATTGCAAAGTCTGTCAAAATTTTATAAGTGTTGAGACAATATGGGATAGCTTTTTCCTTGAGCTTATTAGGTGCTTATTTGAATTTCAAACTCTATTTTGAATGTTTCTTATTGAAGCTTATTGGATAAGCTTTCTAGTGGTATAAGCCACTAAGCCATAAGGATCCTTTTCCTAGCTTATTTTTAAGCTAGAAAAGTCCTTTTGGGCTTTTTGCCTACCAGTACTAACTCTGAGTTAGTACTGGTGGTGTAATTTTGCTTATTTGTAGCTTATTAGCTTTTAGCTTTAGCTTATTTAGGTGTAGATTAGCTTATTAGGTTAGAATAAGCCCCTTTTTGCTTATTAGGTTTTGCTTTAAGCTCATTTGAGCTTATTTGCATTTTTAGTCAAAAATTTTAAGTGTTTTAGCATTTTACCTTTTCTGCCTGTTTAGCTTATTTAGTTGCTTATTTTTGTGTCTAAGTGCTTTTTAGACAAGCCCTCTTTCCTGCCTTAGCTTATTTGCCAAAGTCACTAGCTTATTTTTCTTTTAAAAGCCAAATAGTTGGCTAATTTGAGACTTAGTGTAAAATAAGCTAACTGTTTGCTTATATAGCTTATTTTCGTGCTTATTTTTTAGTTTAAATTTTTTTGTCTTTTTTAAAGTTGTTTATATTCAGCTTTTTCAAAAAGCTGTAAAAAAATTAGCAAAAGGGGATAGTGGAGGTCCGAGGTGAGCAAGGCTCGAACCCAGGACCTCAACACCATCAACCCTCTCACCCCCAAACACTCTACCGCTGTGCTACAATAGCTCATCTGGTAGAGTGTTCATCTCTATAATTTAAAAGGGTTGTTTTGCCCTTATGCTTATCAGCCCCTTTTGGGCTTATTACAGCTTATTACGATAAGCTGTTGGGGTGTTTTTATTTTTCATAGGATCTTAACAAGTTAATGCATTTTTCCTATTTTTTTTAGATTTTTTACATTTCGTTTAGTATTTTTTAGATTTAATTTTCATTGAAAACTTAAAAGATTCATAAAAAATACATAAAAAGTCAAAAAAATATAAATCTTTCTTTAAAAATTTTTATTTTATCATTCTTAATCTAGGAAAATTATTTTCATTTTCGTAGGGTCATTTCTGCAAAATTCCATCTTTTAAAGAACGGGATTTAGCCCCGTTTTTGTTTTTTCATTTTAAAGCTCGTTTTAACTCCGTTTTCAGTCTAGTCTTTTTCATTCTTCATTATTAGTCACCTAGAGTAGATTAGAAGTAAAAATTTCTTTGTAGGGTTAATTTTTAAGAATTTAGGTTTTTGACCCCTTGTTCGGGGCTCGTGCTCTCGTTTATTTTGCTTTATTTCATAGTTTTTAGGTTTTTCTTAATCGTTTTTGCACATTAGTAGATAATTTAGCTTTATAATCCTCTTAATCATTAATACAATTAAAATTCCAACTTTCCGACTGTACCGATTTTCAAGCACAACCTCGTTGGGGATAAACGACCCGGGAATATTCTATACTACTTCTCGGTTTCATTGATTATTTTTAGATTATACTTATTATATATATTTTATTATATATTATATATATAGAGGTGATAGTTTAAAGACCATTAATCAATTTTTGGCGCCGCTGCCGGGGAGGCTGTGAAACGATTTTCGTGTTTTTTGACGATTAGTGTTTGAAGACCCTTCCCTCGTGAAGTTTAAATTCCCGTTTGTAAATATTTTCTTTTATTTATAAAAATATAAAAAACCCTAAAAGTACAAAAATATTTTCATTTTCTTTTTAGTGTAATTATCATAAAAAAAAACCAAAAAGATAAAAACATTGTCTTTAATTATCAATAAAAATCAATCAAGTTGGTAAAAGAACACCAACATATAATACTTTCAACTGAAGTATTATCCATTAATAAGTTCCCGAACCAAAGAATCAAAAACTTACCTTTTGTGTCGCTTGCGAGGTACGGTTCACCTTTTAAAAGATAAACGAACTCAAAGAGGGGTATAAGGCGGGTTGTTCCTTGGAACTACGACCCTAAAGGAAAAATGTTTTTAATAGCTTCGCGCTTTCCTATCTCTCCGCTCCTTTGTATGTTTTTCTTTTCAAAGAGTTACCGAGAAGCTTGTCGATTATTAGGTTTAAGTTGTCTTATTTCGTTGTCCGTTATTAAAATAAATAGTGAATTTACTTTTGATAAACCAAAAAAAACAAAAAAAAATAGTGTAAATTTTCTTTTTTAGTGCATGCGCACTCGTTCCCAATCTCGTAATCTTCACCATCAACAACAACAAGCCCCACCGGCTTTTGTTGAACCTTTTAATCTTGAACAACAAGCTCCTCCCCTAGTTCCGATGGATGATACCCGGACTATGGCTCAATTGCTCCAAGCACCCACCGAGGGGTACGAGGATGCAATTGTAATTCCTAAAATCAATGCTAATTTTGAGTTGAAGCATGGTTTGATCAATCTTGTTCAAAACAAGCAGTTTTTCGGACATGATAAAGAGGATCCACATGCTCACATCCGTTACTTCAATAAGATTACCTCAACGATGAGATTCCCGGATGTCCCGAGCACGTCAATTAAGCTTATGCTTTTTCCGTTTTCTCTTGAAGGTTCAGCCCGGATTTGGCTAGAAAAAGAACCTCCTCGTTCAATTTTGACGTGGGATGATCTTGTTTCAAAATTCATTAATCAATTCTTTCCTCCTTCAAAAACGACAAATCTTCGAAATGAAATCACGAGATTTCAACAAAGATTTGACGAATCGTTTTACGAGGCTTGGGATCGATTTAATGACCTTCTTCGAGCATGCCCACATCACGGATTCTCTGAATTTACATCCTAGATACATGTTTACAATGCATGAATGCTAAATGATCAAGATTCATTGAATTCTCCCTAGGCGGGAGGAAAACTTTCTAGGATAATATGCCTCGTGAATGCATTGAGAATTATCGAGAGTAAAAATCCAAGGTAACGTAATCACGACAAGGCAGTCGTGCAAAGTTGAGTACGAATTCATTTACTCTCGGAATTTCACCAGATGTTGCTGCTCTTACAACCGAAGTTTCTGAACTTAAGAACATGATGAAGACTATGCTTGTCGAAAAACAAAAAGCCCAAGCTCCCGCACCAGTAAAAGCGGTTTGAGCAAGAGTTGAGTAACATGTGGAGGTGCTCATACAATATAAAAAATTGTCCAGACCACCAATGTATCATTTATCAGACAACTTCAAGAGTACTTTTCAAAGCTGCTGCACAATTTTAATAATCAAGGCAATACAAATTTTAGACCTTCGATGGTTGCAAACCAAATCTGACCTCCTGGTTTTCCTCCGATTCAAAACAATCAAAACCGTTTCAATCAGAATCAAAGAAATAATTTCAACTAAAACCGAGGAACCAATTCAAATCAAAACCGTGGAAATAACTTCTACCAAGGACAAGTGTATCAACCTCCGACTAGTCAACCACCAGTTTACCAAGCTCAACCTTATCAAGATCCTGCTCCTCAAGTGCAAGGTGTTTC
Source organism: Tanacetum coccineum (assembly GCA_026074375.1). Lineage (NCBI taxonomy): Eukaryota > Viridiplantae > Streptophyta > Magnoliopsida > Asterales > Asteraceae > Tanacetum > Tanacetum coccineum. The sequence continues at coordinate 38,721 of BQNB010049242.1, forward strand.
AAAGACCCTGATTTTTGAAATTATGTCAGGCTAATGATGCTGTAATGAGAAACATGCCAAAATTATGCCAAGGTTTCAATAGCCAATCTCACGACCAGAGTGCTTTCAAATTTGTTCACTTCCATACGCCTCTACTTCGGGACACATCTCCAGTAACAACCGTTACTAACCCGAAGGAGGACTTGAAAGGTATTACCACTCGAAGTGGTGTTGCTTACAAAGGACCCACAATCCCCCCTATTACTTTTTCTTACTCCTAAAATAATGGAAACGTTGAGACCGAGGCACAATGACACGATGCCTCCTGCTAATAACGGAAGCAAACCGGAGAGAACGTCCAACCTCCTGTTTGACCCTATTGTCCAACAAGAATCAATCTCTGACCCGTAAATGCTTCAGTTAATCTCGAAGCCTAACCAAAAAAGCATCAATTCCATTTTCCTTCCAAGAAGAAATGATGAAAGACTCGTGAAAAAGCTAACGACCAAATTGAGAAATTCTACGAAACTTTAAGATTTAAGTTTCGAAAATTAGCTTCACGGATGCCTGATGCTTAAGCCAAAATTCGCCTCGACTCTAAAAAACCTTAATCGAAACAAAAGAAAAGTTGAGTGAAATGGCTAAACTAATCACATTGAACTAGAATTGCTCCAGCGGTCCATCCTCAACAAGTATACCGAAAAAACATGGAGACCCTGCGATTTCTTATTCCATGTGAATTCTCCCGTATTACAACATGCAACGCCATGCCTGATTCTTGGCGCAAGCATAAATCTTATGCCCATATTCGTATGGAAAAAATCTTCTTCTCTCTCTTCCCCGAACTAACCGACTAGCATGACACTAGAACTACAAACCGTTCGATCTCTGAACCGATCGGAATCGCCGAAGAGTCTAATGTAACGGTGGGAAGGTTCCAATTTTCCAGCAGATTTCGTGGTCGTAATTTTGAGCCAGACCCCCGATTACTTTAATCTCTGAGGAGTTTTCTTAAAGCCCAGATCGTGCATTGATAGGATGTAATGTATACGAAGGTGAAATAACCCTACGTGTTGGCAGAGAGTCCATTACATTTAATCTGGACCAAACTTCGAGATACACGGCTAATTACAATCATATGACAGCAAATCGAATTGACGTCATTGATATGGCTTGTGAAGAATACTCTCAAGAAGTTCTTGGTTTCTCAAATGTGATCTCAAGTGGCAATCCCACTCCTTACTATGATCCAATTGTTTCTACTTCATCTCCGACTTTAACTCTATTCGAGGACAGTGATTTTCTCCTTTTCGAAGAAGCCGACTATTTTCTTGCTATAGAGGATGATCCAACTTCACCGGAAGTTGATCCAACGTATTATGACACTGATGGGGACATTCTTCTCCTTGAATCAATCCTTAATAGCGATCCTTCACCACCTCCGAACCAAGGAAATTATTTACCAGAAATCATAAAAGATCTTAAAATTTGTGAAGCAAACAATGAAAAATCTTCTGTTAATGAGCCCCCTGAGGTTGAACTCAAGGACTTGCCACCTCATTTAGAATATGCATTTTTGGAAGGCAACGACAAGTTGCCCATCATAATTGCAAAAGATTTGAAGAATGAGGAAAAGGCCGCTCTGATCGAGGTTCTAAAGTCCCACAAGCGAGCCATCGCTTGGAAACTTTCCGATATTAAGGGTATTGACCCAGAGTTTTGTACCCACAAAATTCTCATGGAAGAGGACTACGAACCAACGGTTCAGCATCAAAGGCGGGTAAATCCGAAAATCTATGACGTTATAAAAAAAGAGGTTGAAAAAATTCTTGATGCCGGTGCACTGTGTACCAAAAAAGGGTGGCATGACAGTCGTCAAAAATAATGAAAATGGTTTAATACCGACTCGATTGGTCATAGGGTGGAGAGTGTGCATTGACTATAGAAAGTTGAATGAAGCTACCCGAAAGGACCATTTTCCACTTCCCTACATGGATCAAATGCTCGAAAGACTCGCGGGAAATCAATAGACCCGAAGGACCAAGAAAAGACAACCTTTACTTGCCCATACGGAACGTTTGCCTATCACCGCATGCCTTTTGGGCTATGCAATGCACCTGGCACGTTTCAACGATGTATGATGACAATCTTCCATGACATGATCGAAAAGACAATGGAAGTGTTTATGGATGACTTCTCGGTCTTCGGGGATTCTTTCTCTACATGCCTATCCCATTTGGACAAAATGTTAAAACGGTGTGAAGACACCAATTTACACCAATTTGGTCCTAAACTGGGAGAAAAGTCCATTTTATGGTAAAAGAAGGCATTGTTCTTGGACACAAAATCTCTAAGTTAGGAATTGAGGTCAACTGAGCTAAAGTTGATGTTATCACCAAGCTCCCTCACCCGACTACTGTGAAAGGTGTCCAAAGTTTTCTTGGACATGCCGGGTTTTACCGACGTTTCA
>BQNB010049243.1:0-42138 GCA_026074375.1 Tanacetum coccineum
TGTTGGACGATGTAGTCCCTGCTAATAGAAAATCAATGCCTTTATTGCTGATGAAGAAGGGTAGAAAATAAGGATCTTCTTTGTTCAGTTCCAGAAAGTAACATGAAGGTGTTCATCGTGTTGATCGATAAAGGTGTGTGTATTGTTCATCGTGTTCATCGATAAAGGTGTTCTTTAGTGTGTGTAGATGTGTGTATTTGGTGTTATGAAGCAGATGTGTGTATTTTGTGGTGAAAGCAGATAGGTGTATTTTGTTAAAAAAATAAAAAGTGTGTGTTTTGGGATTGGAATATGAAGCAGATGTGTGTATTTTGTGCTGTAAGTAGATGGGTGTATTGTTAATAAATAAAAATTATGTGTATTGGGATTGGAAGTAAAACAAAACTTTACAAAGTACAAAAAAGTCTTATAAAAGTGGTTGCCCTGTTGTATAAGTTGCCCATAAGTACAGTTGCACCATTTTAATAAAAAAGTGTAGTGGTAAAAAGACCAAATTGTCCGGTTGCCCATACATAAGTTGTCAAAAAACTAGTGGTTTCCCTAAAAACATTAAGGTACATATACCTTACACATACCTTACACATTTTGTCCTTTAATAATAAAAAATGAGACACTTGTCAAATTCTTCCATGGTTGACCAGTAGCTTAGTTGCGCGGGTCTAGTTTTGGAAAAAGATGTTCCTGGACTTAGGATTGCATTTTGAGGTTGGATTTTGGGCTAGAAATGAAATTATCCCTTTATTTTATATGGTTAGGCCCACTTCTATTTTAATGATACCCAAATCAAACCAAACATTGATATCGAAATTGATTCCACGACTAATACACATACCCATTCTACCCTCTTATCAAAGTCACACCGATTGTGATTCATAGCAACAAACCAAACGGCTCCTTAATGATTATGAAAGCTTTTAGACATATATAAAGCTTCATCATTATGGATGTTATTAAATATTGGTATCTTAATAAGTTTGCGCAAATGACACAAAAAGTATCCAAAATTAAAGGTCATTTCTAAGAAATTTTTGAATAAAAACATAGTTATTTTTTTTACCAATTCGTAAAATTTTGTAAATATTTTGCAATCATATACATTCATGTTCACAACCGCCAATGCCACTACCACTAAACCACCCGCCACCACCAACCACCACCGCCACCACCAACCACCACCGCCACCACCACCAGCCTCACCCACCCACCGGTACCACCACCAATCATCATTTTACACCAATTCCACTTACCATCGTCGTCACCATCATTGTCACCCCTAACCAACACAATCATTCCCCCCCCCTTACCGTTATTCCCACCCCATCATCATCGTCACCCTCAACCCTAACCATCATCGCCATCACATGGGGGATGATGTGGTGAGTGGTGGTGGCAAAGGTGGTTGGTGGTGGTAGGGGTGAGCAGAAACCGCATCGCAAACCGCAAAAACCCAAACCGCAAAAGCCGCACCACAGCAAAAACGGTGGATCGGTTTTAAGAGAAAAGAAAAACCGCAAAATGCGATGCGATTGCGGTTTTACCCGTAAAATCGAACCACAAAACTCGCACCGCACATTGATTATTTAAAACCGAAAACGACACACTGATTATTTAATGTGTGTTTTAAGGCTTCTAGTGCGTATTATCATTAATATTCTTATAAATCATAAGTGTTTCTGTGTGTGTGTGTGTGTGTGTGTGTGTGTGTGTGTGTGTGTGTTTACATCAAATATATGCATTGTTATAACTAAAAAACCCAACAATGCAAACCAAAAATCGTAAAAACTCACATTAATTATATAAGTCACAAGTGATGGTGCGGTGCGGTTAAAACCAACAAAAACCGCAGAAAACCCGCAAAACCAAAACCGCAAAAATGTGGTACGGTTATGTTTCTATTTTTATAAAACCGCAAGTGCGGTTGCGGTTCGATTTTAGTCAAAACCCGCACCAAACTGCACCACACTCAGCCCTAGTTAGTGGTGGTGGTTGTGGATGGGGTTAGTGGTGACGGTAGTGGTGGGCGGGGGTTGATGGTGGCGAGGCGGCAGTAGACTTGAATGTGAAACTTAACTAATACTCGTTAAATATTTAACGAAAATTCTCAAATTGGAAAAAAAAAAAGTTGATTACATTTTAATACCAAAAATGACTCTTAACTTGAGTAACTTTTTGTGCCATTTGTCCTACTAAGTTTGTAGCCATTATATATCTTTCGTAAAGACTTAGAATCAAAGGTATGTTCGGATGTTCTACATGTAAGTTGTATGTTTATAACTGTTACTTGGTAGTTTGGTACTGATAGTTACAAGTTATGGTGTTTTGTTTTTATGAAAGCGCTCGATAGCGAAGATATAGATGAAACCATAAGATGCAAAATGACATAAAAGACATCTTATATATATATAAAGATTCAGTACAATAATTTAATGTGCGGGCTTCAAGTTTTATAACTCAAGCTATGAAAAGTGTACAAATCAATGTGAATAAATGGCATAATCGATGGTTAATGTGCCTGCTGGAATACCAAGAGGATATGAATAGTTTTTAGAGTTATAGGTATACAAACAATTGACTCTTATACATATAAAGATTCAGTACCATAATTTAATGTGCAGGCTTCAAGTTTTGTAACTCAAGCTATGAAAAGTGTACAAATCCATGTGAATAAATGACATGATCGATGGTTAACTAATCTCTACTACTTTATAAAGTATTTAGCACATTTTAATTTTAGAAATATTATTAAATTTTAGGGCAAATTGCACAAAAATGTACTCAACTTATACTCAATTTCAATTTAATGTACTCCACTTTTTTTTTTAATCAATTTAGTGTATCCAATTTTTTTTGTGCAATGTTAGACGATTTATAGGTTACCAGGTTACCATTGCCATACTTCATCTTCTCCGATTAAATTCCGACCAACTTCCGACTAGTTTTATTTTATTTTATTGGATAATATCATCATTTTCATGTGTGGTTTAATTCAGAATCACCTATATGTATGTATATTTTCATTTTCCAATGATACCAATTTAGATCCATTAGAATATTGAATGATTGTCTGGTGTTGCGTTTCACTCATATAAGGAAAATTTTGATTGTTACGTAACTTGATGGTGAACAACAAATTGAAACATGTACTGGTAGTTAAGTTTGACTTTCACGACCGAACATATCTGCTACTTTGGTCAGTTAGTGTTCTAACCGAACATAAATAAGCATCCGAGTATCTGAGACTATTTGGGTTCTACAACTACTATGACAATTTCATTTTGATGAGAGCCAAATATCAGAAGAGAATATACGAGTAGTTAAATTCTTACATGTGTTCATAAATTAGACCAATCAGAACGCTTGATTTTGCCACGTAGGCAAAATCGTGCGATCTGATTGGTCAATAAAAAGTCAAAATTATATCAATTTTGTCAAAATTAAAATTTTTTCGTAGAGAAATATGATGAAGAAAAAAAACACATAAAAATATATGTGTCAAATTTGTGGAAAAAAAAACTTGAAAAAAGAGGAGGTATTTTTTACTTCCAAACAAATAGTTAACAGTATATAATCACATCACAAATCTACCCGAAAACTTTTTGGTGACTTTTGATTAGCGGCCTGAAATTATATTGTAAAATCAAATAGAAAAACACCAAAGCACATAAAATATCATAAATAAAGAAAAATTGTTTTCTAGCTTATATAATAAAAGAATTACATTATTTCGGAGTTTTCTATCAAATTGAATCTTATGAATTCTAAAATTGGACCAATCAGAACGCTTGAATTTGCCACGTAGGCAAAATCGTGCGATCTGATTGGTCAATAAAAAGTCAAAATTAAATCAATTTGGTCAAAATTGAATTTTTTTCGTGGATAAATATGATGAGAAAAAAAACACATAAAAATATATGTGTCAAATTTGTGGAAAAAAACTTGAAAAAAGATGAGGTAATTAATAAAACTTTAGTGGTTTTAATTTTAAATAAATTGTATAGAGTTAAGTGTAAATTTATAAATTTACAAATTTTATTATAACTATAAAAAATAAACAAATAACCCCTTAAAGATTATTCCCCTAGACTTTATATTTTAAAATATAAAGTTTTTCAAATAGTTTTTCTTCCATTGACATGTGTGTATGCCTATAAATCATATACAACAATCTAGGCCACTTTTATATTTTTAAAAAGTGTTGGTGACGGAAAAAATGAGTAAAACTCTTTTTACATTTTTATATGTATTGAAGATTTACAATCGGTAAATCTTTGTTTGACCAAAACATATTATATGCACAAAACATAATAATTATTTGAGTTTTTTTAGTTTTCTATATTCTATGAATATTATTAATAAAACTTTAGTGGTTTTTAATTTTAATTAAATTGTATAGAGTTAAGTGTAAATTTATAAATTTACAAATTTTATTATAACTTTAAAAAATAAACAAATAACCCCTTAAACATTATTCCCCTAGACTTTATATTTTAAAATACAACAAACGTAAACAATTTTTTACTTCCAAACAAATAGTTAACAGTATATAATCACATCACAAATCTACCCGAAAACTTTTTGGTGACTTTTGATTAGCGGCCTGAAATTATATTGTAAAATCAAATAGAAAAACACCAAAGCACATAAAATATCATAAATAAAGAAAAATTGTTTTCTAGCTATTAATTGATAGGTTCGAAAAAATTGCATTTTTTTCTTTTAGTTTAATATGTACTAAAATTCTAACATTAAAATTTTTCAAATAGTTTTTATTCCATTGACATGTGTGTATGCCTATAAATCATATACAACAATCTAGGCCACTTTTATATCTTAAAAAAGTGTTGGTGACGTAAAAAATGAGTAAAACTCTTTTTACATTTTTATATGTATTGAAGATTTACAATCGGTAAATCTTTGTTTGACCAAAACATATTATATGCACAAAACATAATAATTATTTGAGTTTTTTTAGTTTTCTATATTCTATGAATATTGACGTTTTTGATAATTCAACTTGATGCTTTTAAATTCGATTGTGAAGCTAAAATTTTACATGTTTTAACACAAAGTATGACCATTAATCCTAAGTATAGCTGACACACTCATTTAACTATAATCATTAAACATATACAATATCAACTACATGGAGGTCAATGGTTCGAATATAACGAGGAGAAAATTAATCCCCTTGTGGCCTCGGAGGTTCACTTGAGCCGACTTCGGGCTACCTAAAAGGGTAGTTTCGCTGGTATTAGTCGGCTCATAATGTCGAGTCAGAAAACAGGTAAATTAAAAGAAAAAAATTACTAATTATCCTCAAGTTCATATAATATATAAAAGATTTAATAAATCTATTCTATTCATATGATTTCGATAATACTCTATAACATAACTTATAAAACAGAAAAAATAAAAATTATACATATATTTAAAAAAAACATAATGTCTAAGCCCCGTGCGTGCACGGGCATTAAAACTAGTGTAGTTGTTGAACAACAATTTAATTTTGATGCACTTTGAATGCATCAGTGTCTCGTTTGATAATAGTCGTATGACGCAAGAGTGAAAAAACGTGATTAAAAAATAAAACTAGTCGGAAGTTGATCACAAGTTCGGTCAGAGAGGCGAAATATGCATCGTCTTAACAATTACAACTAATTTGTTGGGTACATTAAATTGATAAAAAAAGTGGAGTACATTAAATTGAAATTGAGTATAAGTTGAATGGGAATATATTAGCTACAATTCTTTATAGCTAATTGGCTACAATTTTGTGTTATAAATTGTGGGTCCCTGAGTATGAAAGTGAGTCCCGAGTTTTTTATGTGGGTCCCTGAGTTATTTATATGTATTTTTAGTGAAAGATTGTAGCTAGTTACCTACAAATTTTGTAGCCAAGACATCCCCAAGTTGAATATATTTTTATGCAATTTGACCTAAATTTTAAGTAAAAAACGTTTCTTCTTTGAGAAATTTAATATAAGCCATTAGTTAACCTCGCCTTAAATGCATACGTTTTTACAAGCCAATATGTAACCTAACTTTAAATGTATACGTTTTTTCATAATAATCAACTCATTTAAAAGGTCACTGCAACTTTGTAACTGCCCATTTAGTAAAACATATATAAACTCACACACAACAACACGCCCCACTCTGTTTTCTATGAAAAAGTCTTCATATTCAGGATTGTTTCCCACTACGTTAGTTTCTTCTTCTTCCTTTAAGTTTACATTTTTCTTTAACTAATATTGCACGTGATGACGTTTATGGACAACGACAAACGAATGGATTTGTGGTTGCCTGAGAAGGAAACGAGGTGTTAGATCTTGCTAACCTATTTTAAATTTTGAGTTTTTCAGTAGATTATTAATGTTATTCTCCACATTCAGGATTGTTTCCCACTACGGTTAGTTTCTTCTTCTTCCTTTAAGTTTTTATTTTTCTTTAACTAATATTGCACATGATGACGTTTATGAACAGCGACATACAAGTGAATTTGTGGTTGCCTGAGAAGGAAACGAGGTGTTAGATCTTGCTAACCTATTTTAAAATTTTTAGTTGTTCAATAAATTATTAATGTAATTCTTGCAGGTATCGATAAGTGATTAGTGAATGTATTGATAAATGGTTAGTTATGCTCACGGGGTATATTAAGATGTTGATGGTGGAGGTGAAAATCGTATCAATTTGGTCAGATATTCTTTCTTGCTTTAATGAGTCGGACTCGGAGTGGATTCGAGTCGGATCGAATAATCTTGGTAATGAGGAGATGATACGTGAAAGTGTTGTGTAGTGGTTAGTAGCATAGAACACAATAGAAAAATCTTATTGTTTATTGCATTATCCTTTCTTTGGTATGATTTGTATAACTTATTTCAATGTCCCCAAGTCGTAGGGACGATAAAGAGAAGGAAGCTTGCTGGTTTTGTGTCGAGTGAGAATGCTTAATGGTCTCACGGGTTGTTCACGAAGCGGTCATAGTCAAGAAAAATGCAAATTATATTGTGTATATGCGAATAACTTGATTTGGGATCACGTAATTGTTTTTTTGGTTTTAGAACATTTTTGATTAATGCTTTTGCAAACTAGGTATCGAACATATTAAAAAGTTTGGCATATGTATTTACTAAACTTGTATTATCATCTTTTATATTTGTGATTTCGCAAAAAGGATTATTTATCATTTACGTCGACTAGGTGTTTTTTGTTACAGTAATACATATTTGTAATTAGATTTTCTTGTTATTTATAATTAAAAGCTTTGAAATTTATGTGTCATTAAAATTATGAGCCATGACAAGTAATGCTTTCATTGCTTATTATAATCCCTTTTGTAACATCTCATTTATCATCATGTAATCTCAAAACTTGTAACGGTTATTCTTAACTACTTTATGATGTATTTAAGAGTCTCTATAAAAAAAGCCTTAAAAAATTAAGACAAAAACATTACTTAAAGAGGAAAATTAACAAATTAGTATAGATGTGTTTTACTTTTGCTATGGAATCAATACATACACATATAATTAAAAGCCTAGAAATTTATGTGTCGTTAAAAGTATGGGTCGTTACAAGTAATGCTTTCATTCCTTTTTTGTGGGTAAAGGGTTTCCCCGGCAAATTTGATTACGCCAAAAACCATTTAAGTACAATGGATGAGGGTGAGTCTCATATCTCCGCCCGTTACATGGGCAAAACTACTTCCTTAAAGGAAGGTACACAAAATGAATAGACAAAAGAAACAAAAATTTATTTCTTCTTGCGACCTCGAACTCGGATATCCAGATTATCGCATATAGCTTGAATCTCTTGAGAAAGATCCTGACCTTCGTACATATCATCATCGTATGGGTCTTCATCATAGTCACCATTACCATACGAATCTCTCCATTGCTCAAGCAAACTTTGAGTGCCAAAACCTACCCTTTCTGAAGCCAAAGAGCGAGCCATGTCATTATCAACTGATGCAACCTCATATTCACTATCATAATCACCCGAAAACTCTACCTTCTTCAAAGGATTACCAGCCTCATCCATAAGAATAGCTTACCCATTAGTAATTAAATCTTCAAACTTCCCGATTTTATCAGTAATAGGAGTAGTACCAGTACTACTATTATCGACATTTATAAAAGAGGATCCACTTGAATCAGCCCCGTTATTTACCAAATTTAAAGTCCTCCTATTGGTACCTAACTTCACATCATTATCAACCGAATTAAGAACTTCAAATGGATTTGAATTACTAACCTCAATAGTATGTTCCACGCCTTTCTTTTTATTACCACTAGAGCTAGCATTACGCTTTTTAGAAACACGTCTATATTCTTTATGAGGTTTAAAACCCACTTTCAGACCAACCGGAACACCTCGAGAAGTTTGACTAGGCTTCTTTAGATTCTTAGTCTCACCAACACCAATATTCTTCTGACATTCCTCATGAATATGTCCAAAAACCTTACAAGAAGCACACCTAGGAGGTTTCCACTCATACTCAACACGGATATTACATGTATAATGGCCCTCCCAAGTAATTTTAGGCATATCCACCATAATGTTATATTTCAACTACACATCAACTCGAAACTCAATCATAGCTCTAGCATAGCTTGACCTACCCCAAGATTGCATACACATATCAGATGTATAAGAGTCAAGCATTAGAGGAGTACCTAGTTTAGTAGAAATGGCATTCAAGCCATCCTCGCTGAAAGCCGTAACAGGTACACCATAGAGTTTAACCCAAACTGGAATAGTACTAACATCTTCTTTCAATAGGTTCTCATCCGGATGTCATTTCTTCAGGATAAGCGGGTTATTCCGGATAAACCATGGACCATTCTCAAGCATAGCATCTAATCCTTACATGGAGCTAAATTGAAAGGTGAATAATCTGGTAGACGAGCTGAACATAGAATGAACAAGCCCATATTTACCCCATGTGTTCCTAACATAGTTAGCAACAATAGGGTATGCCACATGCTTCCCCAAGAAAAAACCATATGATGTATTAGCAAATCGTTCACTTATAGCATGAATAGACTCCACCGGGACAACCACATCAATCCCATTACCCCTCGGTGTAATCAAAGTACAAAAATTCAATTTATCCCCACTTGGTTTACCCGTAACATTAGCATACGAAGACTTACCATGGGCATTACCTGCCGTAGTAGTACCCTGCGTAGATAATGGTGGGAAAGATCCCGAAACAGTAGTATCCTCCAAACAGCTTCGCTTTTCCTTCTCCACAGACATGTAAACCACAGATGGTGATACAACCTCCTTTATAGCAGATGCAACAACAATTGGAGTATCTTCATTCATACTACTATCTAATTCCGTACACAAACCAATACCTGAAGTAGTATTTGTCTTATTCCTATTGAGATTCTTCTCCTTTACACCTCTCCCCCTACTACCTTTTTGGCTTAAGAAACCACGCTCCATACCCACACTTATTACGAACAACAAACAACCAACAAAACAATCACCAACTTAAACCAAGAACATTAGCCAAATACATTCAAACCCCACACCAAAATAAAATCGAAACCCTAATAGTTTAGGAGGATCGATCGTGATTATAGAGGTTAGGGTTTACCTTAACGCCAAGAACCAGAAAATAGGTAACGAAGGATTATGAAAACCCCACTTTAGCATTAAGATTCCCAAGAACCAATAATATCGTCGAGCTCCCACCTTATCAGTAGGGTCGAACGATGCAAGCAAATCGACACGCATCAAATTAGAGCTTGACTGCAGGAAGGATACGACCGGGATAAGTTAGGGTTTGTAATGAAAAAACACGAATCAAAGAAACCCTAGAAAACCACGAATCCAATCTACAAACAGAGCCCTAATACAAGAATAGAGTTAGATTACAGGAAGGATACGATTGAGAAGTTAGGGATGTTAGGGTTTTCTTTTATTCGTCAGAGAGAAGTCGACCAAGTAAGGTTAAAATCTATAATGCTTTTATTGCTTATTATAAACCTTTTTGTAACATCTCATTTATCATCATATAAACTCAAAACTTGTAACAGTTATATTAATGATAAATAAGTGATTTAATGGGAAAACTGTGTAACCATCATATCAATATTTATAACATATAAAACTGAAAAAATGTTATTGATATACATTAAAATGTCACTTAAAAAATCTTAATATAAAAAAACTCATGGTTTATGAAAGAATCAAAAAGCTACAACATAAACTAATCATACTTCACACACAATAGATTTAGTCATTCAAGATTCTTCTGGCCTTTGAACCTCGCCCAGTCCCTCGCCAGAAAATTTAATTATACATGAGCCCGTTGCCGCAACAAGCGGATACCCGTCTATTTTAACTTATGCTTCAAAGATGCTACGTATGTTCTCTTCTTTCGTTTGGACCTTAGTTTATTTGGATATGAAATACTTTGCATTGTTATTGCTTAAAGTTATTTTAGTTTAAATTATCATTCATTTGTACATTTATTGTTAAAAAAACGTTTAATCGAATAACATTTGCTCGTCGCAAAATATAGTCACAAGTTATTCGCCGCCGCATTGCACCGCGGTTACCCTGCTAGTAAAACTTTAAAAAGCTAGTTATCAAACAATCCCGATATGATAGTTACAAATACCGTATTTATCTTCCTATTTAGATCGAATCTTTAATTTAGAAAGAAAAAAAAAGTATTAATTGCTTTAAAGTTTAGGGTTTTGCTAACAACACTTGTTCTTAACAACAAATTTTTAAAATTTGTGTTAAGACAATATACAATGTCCAAATAAAATCATTCAAATTCAAATAAAATCACTAACAAGTTCTTATAATTTCGCATACACAAATTCAATTCACACTTCTCATTGGTCATTTAGCGAAAAATGCGGAGCATGTTTAGAAACATGTCTTAATATTGGCATATTTTGTGAAAAATTTGTTGTTATCGACAGCCCTAAGGGCTACTGTTAGCATTTCCTTAAAGTTTAAAGCAAAATTTGTTTTTCACTTGTAATGAAAGTGACTTTTCCATGTTGTTTCACGTTTTCATTTCAAATGAGGTGTGCTTACTCACCACTTTATTTGTAAATATAATTGACTTTTATAGACCGTTTAACATACATAATTGCGGATTATTTTTCTCTCTCTATATATCACGTAAAACTGTGGAATTGGTAGTCCATAAATTTCTTGACGAACTTGTTTTTTTTGAACAAGAACTTACCAAAGGTTTGAACAAAAAGAAACATATTACAATGAATTGAAACATACATAATGCGGATCCATGATCCAATCATACCAACTTATACATAATTTTGAATTCCCATGTGCGATCCAACCATACAAAAGAGTCTTGATCTCATCTTTAAGGGCGTCTTTTCTAGGCGGTTTGTCGTTGAAACAAAATTTGTTTCTAAATCGCCAAATAACCCAACATGTTATTTGAATTACCGAGTCGAAGCAAAAATTTAGAGGAGCATGAAAATCGTTTTATTAGAAACATCAAAGTAAACTTTGTAGTCAATTCAGACTTTTTGGTATCGACTTTTTTTTTGAAAATCAGTAACATATTTTGATTTTCAGTAAATACACATGAAAAGCATATTCATACAAGCACAATTTTGATCTTACAAAAGACGAATACTTTTTAGAATAGAAAATATATGGTAATGCTGTAGACAAACATATAGATATGAATACGACTAATCAACCCATACCTCTACTGTCGACTGTTTACCCAAAATGCCAAAATGTATTAATTTTGTTTGTAACGAAAAAGTTTACATATAATTAAAAGTGTTGTTTGTCTGACGACCACAAGTACAAACACAACTTCTTAACATATTCTAAGCATTAATAATTTTCTATTATATATATATAGTTCTATTTAGAGTTGAACATTTCAGGTTTTTTAAAAAACCGGTTCGGTTTTTTTAACCGAACCGGTTTTAGTCAACCAGTCAAAGAACCGGTTTTGACTAAAACCGGTTCGGTTATAAACCAGTTTTTTCATATGAAAAATACAAAATCGGTTCGGTTAGTCAACCGGTTTTTATGCAACCGGTTTGATTAAAAACCGGTTTACAACCCGGCCCGGTCGATTTTTTTTAAACCGGTTACAAACCGCTGGTTCAGTTTGAGGGAAACCAGTTTCAAAAAAACCGTTTTTGATTTTTTTTTCCGGTTCGGTTCATAAACTGGTTTTTCTGTACACCTCTAGTTCTATTCGTTTAAATATATTTTAAATAAGTTTACAACAAAAATTACTTATTCACATGATGCTGTAACGACTTGATACGTACACATTTGGTCAACAAAAGTATGATATTTGTTTTAGTAAAATATTCCATTGAAAGATGTTCATGTGGGTGTGCCCAAAATCACTCCTAAATTTAGGACTCAGTTGAAGAAATTATTGTTACTTGTCATTCACAAAAAGTCTAGTTGTAAATACATCTCGTCATGATGATATACATGGTATATTTGACGAAATTTTATTATTACCTCAGTCTCATAATTAGTGTTTACTTTTACTTTTTTGAGTCGTTTTGTTCAACTTTAACCACAAATATTTTTATTTGTATTATATAATACTCGATGAAAAATATATGTATAGATTGGCTTTTAAATGTAGTTTCATTGGTATAATTTTCATCAAATATTATATAACACAAATAATAATATTTATGGTTAAAGTTAAACGAGAAAGACTCAAAATAGTCAAAGTGTATTAGTGATAATTAGGATCCACTAATATAGTGAACACTTATTAAGAGACGGAAGTAGTTAGCAAAGAGCTAAAGAATAAAACAAAATTACGACATAGAAATAAAACGAGTTGGGTTTTGAAGCCAACCTATCCAACTAAAGTTTGTAGATCTACACCTATTATTAATCCAAGTAAACGATTTCGTTACAAAGTTATAAAAAAACACACTTTTTCTAAGACTCGCCACTCCAAACACGCAATCGTTTCTATGCGCACAAACATGCCACCATAAAGAGTAGAATAAGGATTGAAAATTTTGTTTTTGCATCAATTTATCCAGATATTGAATAACCAATCTGACCATTAAATGTATGTTTTTCTTCCTAAAGCTGATACGCCTACGCGTTTATATGTGCCCATAAAAAACGAGGTTGTGTTCGAGTGTTGCTAAGAAATACTGATGGGTGGTATATGTGTGTGAAAGATTGTCGTTCTAAAAAAATAGCAAACTAGAGGATTTAAATGAAATAATGAAGTCTTAATAACATCATTATGTTGATATAAGCTTCAAAAAAACAATTCATATCAAACCTATAGTTTCAATGGATTAAAAACATAAACTTTAAGAAGTTTCGTAAATAAGAACGAAACTTAGTAGGAACCGAAGGGGTTATAGCCCTCCCAAATTTTTTAATTCAATGTACATTTTATACCTTTTTATATATGTTTTTAGTCATTGTTAATATAAAACTTTCAGCGTAATGTATATCGGTCCTCTTAAAATAATTAGTTTTTAAGTTGGCCCTCCACCAGTAACGTTCAAGTTCCGTCCATGTTCGTAAAGTACGAAGTGTTTAATGATTAAAGTAAAGAATGCATAACATGTGAGATATGTTTTTATTTATAAAACAATAAAAAAAAACCTCTAATTAACATACTCAACAACCGAATCATTGTTATCCATCAATCTACAATATCTCAGCATGTGTGTAAGGAAGGGGTTATAGCCCTCCCAAAATTTTTAATTCAATGTACATTTTATACCTTTTTATATATGTTTTTAGTCATTGTTAATATAAAACTTTCAGCGTAATGTATATCGATCCTCTTAAAATAATTAGTTTTTAAGTTGGCCCTCCACCAGTAACGTTCAAGTTTCGTCCATGTTCGTAAAGTACGAAGTGTTTAATGATTAAAGTAAAGAATGCATAACATGTGAGATATGTTTTTATTTATAAAACAATAAAAAAAAACCTCTAATTAACATACTCAACAACCGAATCATTGTTATCCATCAATCTACAATATCTCAGCATGTGTGTAAGGATTTTTTGTTAATAAACGGTTTACAAACAGTATAGTTGAAAATGGAGCTTAGCAGTAACTCATATGGTGTGAAAATGCTTCAGTTAAATGATTGTAATTTCAAATCTCAAAACATGTGCGATTTCGGTTAGTTTAGTGTAATATATTTTTAGTAAGACTTACTTAGACGGAATGGAACGGTGAAAGAATGAGATAAACAATGTAATAAAACCAATATAGTAATTTAATGACCCTAAACCTATAAGTGTGATTAGTGGAAGTTAAAAATTGATTAGTGAATATGATAAGAAAGAATAAGTATTAGTACAAGTGTCAAATTGTGAATGAATTCTCTGTTTGGGAACAGTATGGGCCGCTGATAATGGGCTTATACTACACCAGCCATTGTTTTTAGGTATGGGCTTGATATATTTTTAGGTTATTGAAAGCAATCTAACAGCAACGCTAAACAGTATAAACAAGGGTTCCTGCCTATATTTGGAGACCCAATCAGTAAAAATCTTATAACATCAAATCATAGCATGCTTAACTAACACCTAGCAACACAAAAACGATAATCATCAAATAGTAGCGAATTTGAATTAAAATATCCCATATGACACATGTTAACTGTATGTTTTTTTTAAGGATAAAGCCGTAGAATACCAACGAACTTTTCAAAATTTATCGATTTGGTACGTGTAATTCAAAAATTATCGATTTGGTACGTGTACTTTCATAAAGTGTTCTCATTTGCACATTTTGATGATGTGTCACATTATTGATGTGCCACGTGTTAGCCTATCACGTATGACACGCCATCAAAATGTGCAAATGAGAACACTTTATAAAAGTACACGTATCAAATCGATAATTTTTTAAGTACACGTACCAAATCGATAAATTTTGAAAAGTTCGTTGGTATTCTACGGCTTTATCCCTTTTTTTTATATGCATACATTCCATAAACATACTACAAGAGAACCAAAATAACCTCACTAAACCTTCTTGTTTACGCATACTCTCGGCATTACCTCATGTTGATTAGTAAGAAACAACAAAACTCATAAAAGTTTAAAGTAAAACCAGGATACAGAGGGTATATCCGATGATGCCTGAAAGTTCAAACTGTAAAAACGAATCCTTCCAAACTTACCGATTGCTTAAAAACAGTTTTTTAATGTGGAAAATTGATACGAACCGAATCGATTAAAGAGATAAAAGAACGATAAAGATAGAATAATCGACGTTCGAGAGGTCGAATAAGCTCTCCCAATGGTTTATATTAGTGAGATAAACCGACTCCCCAATTGATTAACAAATCAATACTTAATTATCATTCAACATGATAAGATTACAATCCTAATCCCCTATTTATAATGAAAGATATCCTAATACTAATCTTGTAGAACAAGATACTAATCTTTACTTTAATTAAAGAGTATCTACTAATTAAATAGTAAATAACTTACTAACTGATAATATATTATACTAATAATAAAAATAATAATATTGAGGGTCGTATCAATACTCCCGCCCCCAAAAACACCTTGTCCTCAAGGTGTTGCTTCTAACAAACTTGATTCCTGGATCCCACGTTTTCACTTGTGAACCTGTCTCTAGTCGATCAACATGAAACTGCAAGTGTACCTCCAAATTAGATCTACAAAGCGGCTTTTTGCTTAATCTCGATTCATCATGAAAATACCAACCATCTTCCGGTATCCTATCAAGCAGAAAGTATGATCCATGTTTCAGCCCCGCATCAGCCCATGTGTCGTTACCCTTGCCATACACAATTCCGCCAACATCGTTGAACACAATATCTGAGTTGTTTTCTTCATCAGTACCAACTTCAAAAAATTTAACAACCCCTTTCTCTTCTTTTCCTTGCTCATCCTTGTCTTCCTTAGCAACTGATATTGTATTTTCAAATTCTTTTTCATCTTCTTCGAAATCAGTCATGTTATTAGGCGACAAACATCCAAAATCACCATAACTTGGTGCACATTCAGTTGGTTTTGTGGGTACCTTAGTTGTAATTGGTCGAGAAGATTGCACAGACGATGATGATTTCTGGATTAAAGAGAGAAGTAAATTCTTCAATTCATCATACCTTCGAATCCGTTCTT
Organism: Tanacetum coccineum; assembly: GCA_026074375.1. Lineage (NCBI taxonomy): Eukaryota > Viridiplantae > Streptophyta > Magnoliopsida > Asterales > Asteraceae > Tanacetum > Tanacetum coccineum. Next base: position 16,144 of record BQNB010049243.1, read on the forward strand.
CATGTCTCTGGTCTTCTTCTTCATGTCTCTCATCTTCTTCGAGTCGATAAGCCCTAATGCTCATGTCCAAGGAAACAAACCTTCTTTCCGTGTGCGCCTTAAATTCACGAAAATCATCTTCAAGTTCTGCCATTTTCTTGCTCATCATAGTTGTTTCTAAACTATGATTTTTTTTCGTGAACAGTAAATCCCGATGAACAGTAAATCCGTGAACAGTTTTTTTTTTTTTATACCCTAGAATCGAAACAGCTCTGATACCAATTGATACGAACCGAATCGATTAAAGAGATAAAAGAACGATAAAGATAGAATAATCGACGTTCGAGAGGTCGAATAAGCTCTCCCAATGGTTTATATTAGTGAGATAAACCGACTCCCCAATTGATTAGCTGTAATTCAATTTTTCTTTTATCATGTCATAATAATAAGAATATGCAATCTATCTAATGGCTTCGACTAGTCCGCTAATTGACTAATCGTGTTGACTAAAGATTACATTATAAGGAAACCTATAAATAGTTGAACCAAGATGATATTATATATTGGGAAACTAGTATAATATTAATAAGAAAATAGTAATTAGGTCTTTGATCAAAATATGCATTATATCTGTTCATTATATCTTTACGAAGTCGGTAAATACTACAATTTTGACTCATTTCTCTATGTTGATCAATCGAGTAAAATTGCTTATGTTAAATTTCTTCACAAACAAAAGGTATATAGTAAAGCCCCGGTGTGTTTAACCATATACATAACCCCATAAGTCATCTTCACCAAGACAATGGTGATACCATGGTTATTACTTAATCCGACAAGACTAAATTTGCCCATACTAAATAAGTAGCTATTTTGACTCGTTATCAAGCGACCAAATATATACAACAGCAGGCGAGCCACGTACAAATTGCATGCCCAAACTCATCATTCATGCGTTCATGCGAGTCAAGTGGGTTTCTCTGGCCCGATCCACTGGTAAACAATAAAAACATTGCAAATTCTCAATAGACAGTTTCTCAAGGAAAAACAGCTTTAAAAAGGAAAACCATAATATACAAACTCAAAACCTGTAAAAGAATCCATTTCATACACTTCTAACCTAAGTAAACTTCACAAAATATACATATTATCACCAAACGAGCTTCCAAAAAAATCTGGAAACCTTTTCTGTATGTTCATGATCCGAGAATTATTGGTCACAAAGTTGAATCAATTTTGAGGAAAAATGATGGACATATGATCAGATCACCTCCAAACAGTCTCATTTGCATCTGTAAATATAGCATTGTGATGCTCTATTAAGCATTGCAAAACCTCTATGGCACTGAAGTCTATCGGCATGCCATCATCCAAGGGGATGGCCGAAGATGCATCCATGTCTTCGTCCTCATCTGAATATCAAACAAAAAATACAAAAAACATTTCAAGATTAGAAGAATACTTTGGGCTCATTGTATCCATATCAATTGTCAGTTCTCTCTCGAATGAAATATATACATACTGGCAACTTTTTAGTAGGCAGAAATTGCTACGTTATAGGTACATGCCAAGTCGGGTAGGGACAGCCTACAAACATTTTTTTCTTCTCGTTTTTTAAATTTTATAAGAAGTTGTGTTAAAACAAAGTTTTCCACTAGTTTCACCCAATTTCATTCTAATATTTATTTTTTTAATTTTTCAGTTTGACCCGTCGGACCTGCCACCTCTACTTAACAGACTTCCAAAATTCTTAACTGAAAACATTCAAAAATAGTACATCCTAAATGAAAATTTTAAACTTGTTGGACCTTCCATCTATAAAATGTCTGTCTATATGATTTGTCCGCATTTTGAAAACTATCCGACTGAAAAAGAGTAATCAATTTTAAGTTTGCAGACTCATAAGTCAGACATGAGCTCTTTTTGATACAAACACACGCTCGCATATACAAATACCATGGCTAAAGAGTTACACTCGAACACAAACCTGCAAGCATATCCCATTCATTATAGTTCTGTACAGGATCAACATTAGTGTTGGACTGAGGTTTTGATGGCTGGTTCCAGAACTGCTTATAAGTTTCTGGTCTTTGTCCCTTCTGCCACATAATGATAGGTGCCATTTCCATAGCAAGGCTACCAGCATCCATCTGCAGAAAGCAAGCAAGCAGCCACATAGGACGTTAAAATCATTAGGAGTGCTGAAACTGGTGTACGATTATAAAAGGGATATAAGAGCATCGAGTCTACAGTTGCAAAACGAAAATCGGGGTTTAAATATAATACGTTGATATTGTTCGAATCCTCTTTTGGAAGAAAGAAGTGATCAGTATGCAATAAAAACAACAATTTTGCAATTAAGTTTAGTCAAGATTTAGTTCGAGCAGGCTGAAATGATATTATAAACCAAATAAGTCAACTCAAGTATGAGTGGGCTGAAAACGGCGCATGTATGAAAGACGTGCATTCGTAGTATACACGTGTATCTGTGTGTGTGGTGGGTGTGTGTGCGCTAGCTAGCATATAGAAGAAAGGGCATACAAGAATTTGTTATGAAGGATGCATAAACTACATGACACAAGCATACACAAATTAATGGAATTAAAATATTTCATAATGAAGATTGGGAGATCATAATGTAGAGAAGAGCTGCACAAGTCCAAGCAACAGTAAATGATATGGAAAAAGTATAAAAAGAAAAGATACAGAATTACAAACCTGGATCCTATACTAGCATATTTAGCTACATTATGTGGGCCCAATCTCTAACCACCAATAGTAACCACAAAGTTTTCCTTCTTCTGGTTAACAACTGATTTTTACTTCAGCAAAATGTTATAGGTGAACAGCGTATGAAGCATAGACCATGGAGATAGGGGTTTCCTATTAGCTTTTATACGATTACTGATTGATTCAATCTATAGGGAAGTTATAAAATACTAACGTTTCGAGAAAGCATGTACTTTAGAAAATGTATAATATTTTAGCATTACTATGTATAGATAAGAGAGAAAGAGAGAGAGTGCCTTGTTGAGAAGTGATTTCTGACTAACACGAAGCAATAATGCAGTAACGAGTTCGAGTGTCATGTAATTGACGGTGGGAAGCTTCTTTAATATATTTCTCATCAGTGGTATGCTGGAACGGACACCTCGGATTTCATTATGTAGATCTAAAGATTCAACCACTCTTTTAAGCATATAGTGTGGTAGGCATCTTAAAATAGAATATGTGTTTTAAAATCTTCGTTCATCATCAAGCTATAGTAGCATCTATTGTGGTGATGCGGCATCTATCTAATAGAAACAAAAGACTGTTTCTTGTGAATTATCTAGTAGGTGTGCAAAATTCAGCAACAATAGTTCTCGAGCGTAATTGATAATTTAATGAAAAAGAAAAATAATATTGTTGGTAGTTGTAGGTAATATTAATGAAAATCATAAAAACTTTGAATAAGCCATGATTAAGGCATCTAGTATTCTAGCAAATCATATATTTCTTGTGCATCAACAACGGAAAGGCACATTCTGATCTTTCAAAACAAAATCTCATACTTATCAATCACAATAGCCACTCTATCTCTCCTATCACCTTCATTAATAAAAAACACCCACAAAATAACATGAATCACGAAACCTAACTCTAACGACAAAATCATCACATAAAATCATATGCAACGAATTCTCAATCGGTCGTATATGACATATCTATTCACAGAAAACCATCGTCTTTGGCCTCCACTAACTACGTGGCGCAACTCTGTTACCACTATTTATTCTCACTCTTCGCCACATCTTCACAGCCTAAAACGCAATTTCAAATCACACCACACACCTTAGTTGTCTTCGCTGGTGGTGGGCAGGGCCGTTATGGCGTTTAAGGAGCTTGGAGTAGATTAATGGTCACTGGGGTATGAGGTTGGTTTGAATCGTTTTGCCGTTGGTTGTTAGAGCTGACCACACCCTAATTTGCCGGTTTTTTGAATGTGGATTTTGGATTTAGAAATTGTAGTCTAGTTTTTTTTGGGATCAGGGGTTGTTTGTTCCTGTTAAGATGTTAGGGGAGGATCGAGAGGTTGTGTAAAATTTGATGGTGTGATTGTTGTTTGTGGATTGAATGGGTTTGGATGGATTTGTTTGTGGAGTTGTTTAGGAAATCAAACGTTTTATTAGCGCGAAAATGTTTACTTTGATGGCCGAACTGAAATACGATGTATTGTTATGGAAAGAGTTTAAAGGTCGGTTTCTTGAAGTTTCGGAGGTGTTAGTTTTGTAAGTTAACATTATGTGATAATTTGTTAAAACTTCAAAATATGTTACTGTATATAACTTGTCTACATTTCGCCTGATGGGTTGCACAATTATTCAAGTGAAAGGAGAATGAATGGCGGTAAGCCATGCATTTCTTAGAAATTTAATGTGACCCCAGAACCCCTAAAGTATTGATAAGAGAGAAAGAGGAGAGTACATTGTTGAGAAGTGATTTCTGACTAACACGAATCAGTAATAATGCCAGTAACAACGTTCGAGTTAGTTCACAAGTGTCATGTAATTGACGGTGGTGGATGGGAAGCTTCTTTAATATTTTTTCATCAGGTGGTATGCTGGAACGGACACCTCGGATTTCATTATGTAGATCTAAAGTGATTAATGGCTCTGAGGAAGGCTAGCCCCAGATAACATTTGAAAGAGCAAGCAACGTCGATTGGGCTTCACCGCCTTAGGTAGTGGTGCATTCAAGTCTCTTAAGACAAGAAAGTAAGGGGAAGCAGTTAATCAAAAAAATGAAACTCTAAAGGAAAATTGAGATCGCCAAAACTCAGTACCTTGGTTTGCTATAATGATACCAGTTGTGGATCGCCCCTTTCTGTATAATGATACCAGTTGCTGGATCGCCTTCTTATTTCCTTCAGACTTGAATAAATCAGGGGAGTTCAGTCCTGAACAAACCTCCAGAAGTCATTAACAGAAGATGTTACGGGAATTCAAATAGCTACTGATTTATTATATCTTAGGAGTGGCAAAATGGGTGTTGGGTAACGGGTCAAAAACGGTTGTATGTTAGAGACGATCAAAACTATATTATTACAAAATAATATCATAGAACTATTTCAAAAAAGCTTATACGCATCTGAATACAAATACAATTCTAATGATTTCACTCCGTTTGACCTCCTCGATGCACTTGGTGTATCTACGTTCCGGTTAAATCTTTTAGTTTAACCAATTTGACCAGTGAAAGATTAACCATAACCTATATTAAGGTTAAATAAATCATGTGTGTATTCTCAACGGAGATCGTTTAAAAACTTTTCCTACTCTAGTTTAGTTTCTTAAGTTATAAAAATTTTAACACCCTATACCAATCCATCTTTATATAAATTTCTAAAACATGCCACCTCTAATAATACCTGATAATACGAGAAAATCAGCACATTTGACCAAAAGGAAAGGTACCGGCTTGGTGGAGTCTTGGCGCTGCACTGTAACCTCTAATGGCACACCAAACACTGAAGCAAACAATTGGAGGCTTTAGCTACAAATAAAATGATTAAGTTGAAATGCGAATCACATTTTCTTTTCGGTTTTATGTGGCAGTAAAATAAAAGGATACTTACCATCAGTGCTTGCAACACCCTGCCAAATTAAAGAAAAAAGTCAATACAGGTTCGACTATTTAACTTGATAAAAAGGAATGCCATGAGAAACAAACACCTTTTGCCACCGTTCAATATCAGTCAATAAAGTTTTGCTCTTCTGGGCAGTTTTCTTTGCCACCTGGAAAGAAGTTATCATCTCAGAAAGTCAGAGATGGCGGTGATCAGGTTAACCCATACATATATAACACACTGTAACGCATATCGTAATGTATTCAAATGATTAAGGAACCACAGTCGGCATAGGAACTTTCAAGTAAAGGTGAACTCCATTGCTCCAATTATACAACCTATTGCCTAGTCTGCAACCATAAAACTGTTTACCGGAATCCGAACTCTATCTAATAAGCTTATATGAATAACTATATAAAGCCTCAATTCTAATGAAATACACACTTCTTGACATGATATCGATTTGGCTATTATTGGTACTGATATTTAAGAGCCATAAGCAAAGCTCCAACTTTTTTAAGTGTTCCCAATTAAAAGTGATTTTTACATAGCATAAGTTTGAACAACTTTTTAGGTTGAGAACTCGCAATAATGGGGATGTGGAAAACAAAAGGTGAACTACAAAAATGACATGAAAGGTTTAACCTTTACAACTCCAAAAACGATTGCAGATAACAAGAAAAGTATCCATATAAATATTGGCATTGACACCGATATCATATACTGTATCTAACATGGCTTGCTTTACAAAAGCTTTAATTTTGTCATACCGGTGGCTCAGAATACAAACAGCAGCGATAGCTTGACTTATAACTGACAATTGATGGTAAATATGTAGCTCGGTCTGGTAAGTTTAAAAAATTCTATGGGAGCAAACATATTTACTTGTTTCATCATATTGAGGACCATCAAAACAACCAAGACGCTAGGAATTTGAAAGTTTAGTGGTTCAAACGTCTCAGTTTAGGTGGCGGGTCTGATAGTCGGGGCCCCAATATTGGCACAACATTGTAATTCACAATATCAAATATTTCCAATCACATATGAAATCATTCAAGTCCAAACCAATAATTCGCATTCAGTTTCAAGTCCGAACAATACATTTCATTTAAGTACTGCTTGTGTAATTAAGATTATGAACTTTCAATACGTCTTATATTTTATTCTACGAGTAGTGAAAAAACTTTTTCGGTGTTTTTTTGCTAATATTAGACTATTAGTACAGTTACTTTGTCTATATATCTTCAGTAATTCAGTTCGGTCATGATCTGCAAATCATTAATTTCAGAGCAGTTCAATTTAAGTTTCCAATTTCCGTGTTTGTTGGCCCTAGCTAATGGTCGACCGGAAACTTTCTATTTAGTTTTTTAGTTCAGTACGAGCAACAGCCAAAAGGTATCTCCTATAGCTTAATTATTCACATATACTTATAGAAAAACCAAATATTTTGACCAAGCAATTTATCCGGACTAGTAGTTACCTCTTCGACTTTAGTTTTCCCCACAACAACCTTCTCTTTTGTCTCGGACACACCCCTTCTCAGAAAGAAACTAGTAGTGGCGGCAGCAGATACAAGGCGTTCTTGCATTGCTTGCCTAGTGGATGGTTGCTGAAAAAGCGACCATCGGCTTTTAACCACAGACCCTACCCTTCCCGCCACATCAGAAACATTGCCTTTTGCATCTTTAGCAACCTCACCAACAAACGATCCTGCAGACTGCCCTGCCTCTTTCAGCTTCGTCCCTGAATTATTCAATACAATTGTTCGCATAAACCCAAGGATAGCCAAGTAAAACAGCATCTAAGTCAACAAGTTAATGTCGTGGAATTAATATGTTAGTTACCTGAAGAGGAGAAGAAACCACTGGCTTTCTCTTGCCACTGAGGTGAAACGACTGAAGGCATTAAGCTGATTTCAAGTACCAATTGGGAAACTTGCAATCGATGAATAAACTTATATTATCAAGGTTACTCCTTTGTGAGTTATGCTCAACTGATCGAGTGTGTACAAGCAGCTTTTTTCGATATCCAAAGCCTACACTGAACAATTGGAAATAGTGAGAGTTATAATAAAAAGCACACTAAGATAAAATAGTGAGAGTTAATGTATCATTTGCATTATATTTGATCTTGTTGTTTCATATTAGTACAAAGACACGGTACAGAAATCACTTCCTATTATCGTACACGTGGATGAGATTGATAGTTAATCGCAATCACTTCAACTGTACTAAAATATACAAACTACCAGTAGCATAGCTGTAATTGCTTGTTCTTATAAACTGTTTTGTAACCTGGGTTTTTTAAAGTGTGAGGGGCTCGTGGCGCTAAGGGTCAAAAAAGCCGAAGCGCAAAGCGACAGGGCGAAAGCATATGCCTTAAATAGGCGAGGCGCATACTTATTAAATATGCATATTTAATATATTTTACGACATTTTGTTACACAGATACCAGCCGAGTTCATGCCAAAAGTAATCAATTTATATCTAGGTTCAAAGTCATATATGTTTTTTTAGCTAACTAGTCTAAATTGGCTATCAATTTAACTTACTTATAATAGTAATAAGTCCATCTAAAGAAGCATAATATACATAGAGGCGCCAAAAAGCGTCCAAGACGTGCCTCGGCTGAGGCGGCCTTGAAGCATGTGCCTCACTGCCTTTGGTAATTGCCTCGCCTTGGGGTGTTCGATGCGATCAGGCTACTGCCTCACCTCGCCTTGCGCCTGAGGCGCTGCGAGGCGTGCTTTTTTAAACACAGTAATCGTAAGTTTGTAGCATAGGTGACTAGTTGTAGCAAAGCAAACAAGCATCATATTATAGAAGCTAAACGCTCCAAAAAGCCACAACCTAAACTTCCACATAATGAACAAGCATTCATGTTCTTCAATTCTGAAAATATAAAATGAATATAAAAGAATAAATAAATTATTTTTTGGAAAAATGAAATATCATATATGATAATCACATGCCATATACATATGACAAAGCAATATCATATATGATATACGTATAAAAAGTATCATATATGATATATCATATATGATATCTCATATATGATATATCAAACACGTTAACCAAAAGCTACTTAAAACTGCTTATTGCTAACTGATAAGCTAAATACACCTTAATTCAGCTTATATCAACAAATTAATCTAATAGATCTTTCAAAACATAAAAAATAGCTAATAATAAAGCTTATAAACACTAGCAAGATAGCTTATAATTCATCAAAATAAGCTAATAAGCTAGCTTATAATTCAACAAAATAAATACAAATGATGATGATTAATAAACTTATTTATATAAATCACCTAATAAGTTAGTTTATCACTAGCAACAATTGATCAGATCATTCGTTCAAAATAAGCTGATTATAAGCTCATAAAATCGAACGATGATAAATAAATAAGCTTATTCAAATCAAATAAGCTAAAACAAAAACAGATCTGAACCTGATGTTAATGAGCTGAAAAAGGAGATAATCGATTCAAAATAAGATAATCGATTGAAGATCGATCGATTAGTTGTTTGTGTTAATAAGCTTTATTATTAGCTATTTTTTATGTTTTGAAATCTCTATTAGATTAATTTGTTGATATAAGTTGAATTAAGGTGTATTTAGCTTATCAATTGGCAATAAGCAGTTTTAAGTAGCTTTTGGTTAACGTGTTTGATATATCATATATGATACTTTTCATACGTATATCATATATGATATTGTTTTGTCATATGTATATGGCATGTGATTATCATATATGATATTTCATTTTTCCAAAAAATAGTTTATTTATTCCTTTATATTTATTTTATTTTTTCAGAATTGAAGAACATGAATGCTTGTTCATTATGTAAAAGTTTATCACAACAAGAGGAGGTGCCCTAAGAGGTTTGAAGATCAAGAACAAGTCGTGGTTCTACATTAAGCTAGCTTATTAGCTTATTTTGATAAGTTATAAGCTAGCTTATTAGCTTATTTTGATGAATTATAAGGTATTTTATTAGATTATTTATGTTGCTAGTGTTAATAAGCTTTATTAATAGCTATTTTTTATGTTCTGAATAAGCTATATTAGATTAATTTGTTGATATAAGCTGAATTAAGGTGTATTTAGCTTATCAGTTTGCAATAAGCAGTTTAAATTAGCTTTTGGTTAACGTGTTTGATCTATCATATATGATATATCATATATGATACTTTTCATATGTATATCATATATGATATTGCTTTGTCATATGTATATGCATGTGATTATCATATATGATATTTTATTTTTCCAAAAAACAGTTTATTTATTATTTTATATTCATTTCATATTTTCAGAATTGAAGAACATGAATGCTTGTTCATTATGTGAAAGTTTTGATCACAACAAGAGGAGGTGCCTTAAGAGGTTTGAAGATCAAGAACAAGTCGTGGTTTAACATTAAGTTGTTGTTCAATAAGAAATTGTTGTTTAAAAATGTACTCTTTTATGTTTGATTGTTATATGAACAAGTGTTATAATTTTTTTTTTCACTTGAATATTGTTGTTTATTATGTTATATGAATGTGATTTTATTATATATCATATGTGATATTCTAGGAAATCATATATGATTTTACAACAGTTTCTTTTACATTTGAATTATCATATGTGATATTTGTATTTTACAATTTGATAACAAAGTATCATATGTGATTTCTTTCATAAATCACATATGATTTAACATGATCATCATTGATTTATCAGCTATCATCACTGATTTATCAGCTATCATCACTGATTTATCAGCTATCATACTTGATGTTTAAACAATGATAACATGTTTTTCTGTTCTAATGCTATTTTTACGAGTGATTATGAATGTGTGCATAAAACTTAAACAAAATAAACATAATATTCAAAATCAAATCCGTAAGACATTGTACTAGTTTCAGAAGGTTTACAAAATCGTCTATAGAAAATAAATGGAGATCACATTTTTTTTGTGCATATCGTCTATAGAAAATAAATGTAGATCACATTTTTTTCGTGTGCGTCTTTGCAAACCCTACACTCCGTTTTTGGCAATCACTCCGTTGTAGATTTCCATATGCATCATTAAGAAAACCCCACACTCCGTTGCATTGTCTTTTTGTAGCTCACTTTGGTATGATGATTGTTGTTTTTTAATGTTCACTTTTCTGGCATTGAAATGATTGAATTCTTCAAAATGCATTGAAAACAGCTTTCTCTACACAAATAAAAATAATTGATTTTATTTCAGGCACATTATCATATATGATATATTATAGTGTTCAGAAGTTGACTTTCAAGCAGATTATCATATATGATATATTATAGTGTTCAGAAGTTGACTTTCAAGCAGATTATCATATATGATATTATACACACAACTAACTTTTAATTACTTACCGGGAGATGACAGACTTGCTTGTATTTTAGTTTCAAGCACATTATCATATATGATATATTATAGTGTTAAAGAAGTTAACTTTCAAGCAGATTATTATATATGATATATACATAAAACTAACTTTTTAGTACTCACCAGGAGATCACAAGCTGCTTGTATTTTATTTTCAAGCACATTATTATATATGATATAGTATAAATGCTTAAAACCTAGCTTATATCATATATGATATAGTACATAAGTTTTTACAATTTTTTCAGGCAACTTATCATATATGATTTTTCACTCACAAGTTATACAATATCTGTTCAGCGTAGATTAAGCCATAAAACCTGATGATTCATAAAAATAAGCTAATAAGTTAGCTTATAATTCAGCATAATCAATTCAGATGATGATAAATTCATATGCTTAATCACATCTAATAAGCTAAAAAAGAATAAATTTATAAGCTAAAAAAAAGCGATCATCTTATTCACATCAAAACTAAATTTGTAGATAAATTCACATCAAATAAACTAAAAAAGGATAAGCTGAATTATAAGCTTATTCACATCAAATAAGCTAAAAAAAGATAAGTAAAAACAGATCGGATGAACTTTACCTGATTTTAATGAACTGAAGAAGGAGATAATCTATTTACGAAGGAGATGATCGATCGATTAGATGTTCGTGATAATAAATTCAGAATTGATGTGTTTGTGTGTGTTAGGTGAGAGAGAGAGGGATAGATCTAAAAAATACGGGGTGTGAATGATTGGAGGTGTGGTTGGTGTGGGACGTGAAATGACCACAATACCCCTCTGTTTTTTTATTGATTTTTTTTGTTTAATAAATAAGTTTTAATCTCAGCCATAGATGGGTTTTAGATGGAAGGCTTGGATCAGTCCCTCTGTATCTAAGGAAAACTCTCATTTTGACATATTATAAACTTATTGAAAAGCTTCACCATTATGATGCTCTTGTATAAGAAAACTAACAATTCATAAAATTAACATGGAAACAGCGATAATCGAAACCTTCCAAGAAAAAAAAGAAGAAAAAAAACCCATCTTGCTCGATTAAACAACAAGACCTGATGTCCAAAAACCAAAATAGCAGAAACCCTTTTCAGTCGATACTCTCGAAACCGAGAACTGAAGTGCAAGAAATAAACAAAGCACCCGAACATCTCTTGTAGATCTCAAACTCGAGACCTCAAAGAACCTTGTGATGTAAATTTAGTTTGGATAAACCCTCCAAAGCCTACTACCTGATGCTTGTTTCTTTATACCTTGCTTGTTTGATACCTGGACACAATACTCCTTACTGCTCCTAAAACCGAATCGCAAGAACCTTCACAAAGTCGACCTAGCTTCTTGTTAAGACTTCAAACCTGGCTCTTGATACCACTTGTTGCGTTATCAACCCAACAAACAAGGACTGTTATGAATGCGGAAATCCGACTTTTGTGATATATCGACACATTCAAACCTCTAATTCATCTGAAAAAGTATTGTAACACACCGGGAGACCAAAACTATTATATGTTTATTGATCAATGAAAATAGGGCAACGTTACAAAGACTCCTCCCTCCTCACCCCTTTATTGTAGAGACGAGGGGGAAGAAAACCAACTCTTGAAGGAGTTAAAACCGGCTGCTGCTACAAAGAGAAAACCAATCGACTCTTTTGAATCCCTCTAAACTATTAGTTGGCAAATATCAATCAACATATTTGCTATATCAATCAACATTATTGCTTGGTCTCTTTCCATTATTAATCCACTCTATGTGTAGTATGTATTCAATTGGCCTAGTCATGATGAGTTGTATTCATAGTTATCTTTGCCTAGTCATGATGAGTTGTATTCATAGTTATCTTGGGCTCAAAGCCTTATCTGTGTAACCTATATATAGGTCGTTGGTTTTATGATAATGGCAAGGAAACATTTTACCATTCAATATGATAATTGTAACCCCTCTCGGACACCAGTAGATACGGAGTCCAAACCGGGTCCGGACGGGGTTCCAGTATCCTACTATGTATCGAAGTCTTGCAGGAGGGCTTCAGTATCTTACGTTTACACGTCTATATTTGTCTTATGTAGTTCAACAGATTTGCCTTTCTATGCACGATCTGCGAGAGCCACATTTAGCTGCTCTCAAGCGTATCTTGCGATATGTTTAGGGTACTTTGGATTTTGGCCTTCACTTATATGCATCCTCCACTACCTCTCTGGTTGGTTATACTGATGTTGATTGGGCGGGTTGTCCATCTACACGCATGTCTACCTCAGGTTATTGTGTCTTTTTGGGTGATAACCTATTATCTTGGTCCGCTAAACAGCAGCACACTCTTTCACGCTCCAGTGCCGAAGCTGAATACCGAGGTGTTGCCAACGTTGTGGCAGAGACTGCATGGCTTCGTAATCTTCTTCGTGAGCTACACTCTCCTTTATCGACTGCAACTCTTGTTTACTGTGATAACGTTAGTGCTGTTTATATGTCTGCCAACGTTGTTCAACATCAACGGACGAAACACATTGAGATCGACATTCACTTCGTCCGTGATATGGTTACTGCTGGTCAGGTTAGTGTTCTACATATACCTTCTCGCTACCAGTATGCTGATATCTTCACCAAAAGACTTCCCACAGCATTGTTTAAAGAATTTCGATCCAGTTTAAGCGTACGGCCTCCTCCCGCTCAAACTGCGAGGGCGTATTAGTTGGAAAATATCAATCAACATATTTGCTATCTCAATCAACATTATTGCTTGGTCTCTTTCCATTATTAATCCACTCTATGTGTAGTATGTATCCAATTGGCCTAGTCATGATGAGTTGTATTCATAGTTATCTTGGCCTAGTCAAGATGAGTTGTATTCATAGTTATCTTGGGCTCAAAGCCTTATCTATGTAACCTATATATAGGTCGTTGGTTTTATAATAATGGCAAGGAAACATTTTACCATTCTATATAAACTAAACCATCGTATGAGATGGTATATATAGAGTATATAACCGACATATATATATCTATACTTTCTTATATAATAAGCTTTTTTACAAGCCTTTTAAGCACACAAATTAAATGACACATTAAATTCATTAATCAAAATTAACATATTTAACCGGTTTTGTACAACTCCTAAAACAAAGAGCATTAAACTAATTCTACACATTAATGTCTCTTATTTATTTATTTTTCAAAATTATATAAAAAATATGTTACAGAAAAACTATTTTTGTAAAGTTCTTTAATGTTTCAAAAATTATTGTAAACAAGTGTGCAAATAAATTACTCCCTATTAAATATCATTGTAAACAACTAAAAGAAAAGTTTAATTGAGAAAATTATACGTTTGGAAATCTTTTTCCAGGCTTGTGGGAATTGTCGATTATGTTGGGTTAATCGTTTATATGTCTGGGTTCACGTAATGAATGTATGGCATGGGAGGTGTTTTATTTTAATAAGGCTTTATGTTTCTAGGTTTTAATTTAGTAAGGATAGTTTGAATCAGTAAAAGGTGTACCGAATATTATGTCTGTGCATTTGCACATGGGTGGAAGAGGTCATGTTTACCTTTTCTTTAGCTAGTAGTAGTGTGTTAGTGTGTTCCTAGTTTTTTGCTAAACAGTTGCTTGTAAAGGCTATAAATAGCCATAGTTTTATTCAATATAGTGTACAAGAAATATCAGTAAACTTTCTGCAAGTTTATTCTTCATTTAACATTCGTGAGTTTTGAGGGTTGATATCCTACATTTGGTATCAGAGTTCGATTCGATTTTAAAGGCGGGTTTGAGAGTCGGTTCCAAGAGAAAGTGTAGCCCTTCGGGGCGGACGCAACATGGAACCGGGTTTTGTCTTTAAGGGACGATGGGTTGTTTTTGATGTTGATCAGTTTCCTTATTCGTGGAAGGGGCTGTAAGCTACCTTTGATCAATTATTCCATGTTGGAGAGACTAACCGACGGGAGTGCGTGAAACGAACGGAAAGGATCCGTCAAAGCAGGTGGCTTTGGATTTGGTTCGTTCTGCAGGTGTAAGAAGACGGTAGAGTGTGTAGCTTGTCTTCTTGGTCGGTGGGATGGGTCTCGTGGAACGGGTATGATCGATAAAGGGTAGTAGCTTCATGTTTGTTCGTCGTGAGAGACTAACCGGGGTTGCGGGATAAACGAACGGGAAGAGTCGGAAAAAAGCAGGT
Organism: Tanacetum coccineum; assembly: GCA_026074375.1. Lineage (NCBI taxonomy): Eukaryota > Viridiplantae > Streptophyta > Magnoliopsida > Asterales > Asteraceae > Tanacetum > Tanacetum coccineum. The sequence goes on from BQNB010049243.1 coordinate 31,317, forward strand.
GGCTTTGATTCAGTTCGTTTTGCAGATGACGGAAGACGGTAAAGGCGGGTGTGACCTTGTCTTCTTGATCGGTAGAATAGTGTCTCGGAACAAGGTTAACTGAAGATGTTAGGGCTGTGATGTTATGATCACAGGTAGAAGTCTTGAAAGCATATTCCATCTTTGATCGAAATGTTTGTGTGATTGACCGAAGGCGCGGAAAAGACGAGCGCAAGGAAATCAAAGCAGGTGGCTTTGAGTTCAGGTCGTGTTGCGGGTATTAGAAGACGGAAAAGGTGGTGGTTACCTTGTTTTCTTGATCGGTGGAACAATCTCACAGAATAGCATTGATCGGCAAAGGTGTGGTCGTCAAGACAAGAAGAGAATGGAGAAGCAACACGGTGTGAACATTATGGCAGTGTAAGTTCAAATCGGGTGGCTTTGGACGTGGCCGGGGAGGAGGTCGTAAGTCCAGGAGAATGTGAGATGGTACTTGACTCGTCTCCCACGGGATGCCATGTTACATGTTACAAGTGTTGGAAATGCTTGAGCTAGCTGGACTTTGGAAGTGGACCGAGGTGAAGGTCGGGTCGTCCGGGAAAAAGTCGAGAATCGAGTTGGTTTCGAAAGAACGTGTCTTAGGACGCGGATGAGCGCTGCGTCGCTCGCTAACGTCGACCCGACGTAACGGGGCGTGTGTCTCATCTTCCGGCAGGTGTCATCCGATGTATTATACCTCCAAATCTCGTTCTTGTACTTACTGCCTCTTGCCGGCAGCGATAATCCAGTAAAATGTACATCTAGCGCACCTACGCGCAAACATCTACGCGCTAGCAGCCGTCCTAACAAACAGCACCCCGGAGATCTTTGTATGTTCGATATCATGTCAAGCCGCGCCGTGTTTCGATGAGAAGTCTCCTTGACGCTCGCCTCTCAATTTGTAGTGTCCTACCACGGCAGACTGCCTATGAATCCTCGCTATGAAGGTGTTATGGAATATTTTGTTTGTGACAGCCTTGCACAAGGGGTGGGAAAGAGGTCTGTTTACCTTTTCTTTAGCTAGTAGTAGTGTGTTAGTGTGTTCCTAGTTTTTTGCTAAACAGTTGCTTGTAATGGCTATAAATAGCCATAGTTTTATTCAATATAGTGTACAAGAAATATCAGTAAACTTTTTGCAAGTTTATTCTTCATTTAACATTCGTGAGTTTTGAGGGTTGATATCCTACAGATTAATGAGCCCATACTTTTGTAGGTGTAGAAATCAAATGTGCCAAAAATAACAATTTTTTTCATTCAGGAAAATGACTTTTTTTTCTTTTTTCTTTTTTGCTTGCACGTCTACGAAAATGTATAGATCATTGGTACAATACACTTTATGCACTAAATGTATACTCGACACACATCTATGATAACTTAATAACGAAAAGTTTGAAAAGTCTCATTAATCAAGGAAATTTTGAATAAAAAGACCCATTAAAACTTACAGGAAATTTTGAATAAAAATACCCATTCATAAATTACTATAAGTCAAAATTGTAAGGGGACATTTAATGTGTTTCGTTGATTATAAGTAACCATGGAATAGTAAAACGGGACATTTAAGTCGAAATTGTAAAACATTGGACATTTAACATCATTATTGTTTTAACAATTGCCTTATTTAGTGAATATACTCTTTAATATGATTGAAAAACGAAACCATGGAAATGATTAAATATTGTAAAACCGATGTGACCATTTATTGTGTTTCGATTATTAGAAGTAACCTATGAACCTATAAATGGAGGACATGTATGTCCTAATTGTACAGTGAAATCCTTCAAATCAATAAAAAAACATTGATCATAACAGATGGCTACATACATTGCAGGTTACATCAATGATTTGAATGCTGTCAAAGACAACATCACGTTGTGAGTCCGAATCCTAAGTACTTGGATGCAATCTGTTTATGGAAAATAGCACATCAAAAATCTGGAATTGATTGTAATGGATGAACATGTAAGTATCATATTATCATGCTTTGATATAGGATATTTAGGTTTACTTGTTAGCGCGATCTCTCACGTCTACTAGATAGGAGAGATATGAAGTGCATTGAATGTCAATGGTGATGTTCAGTTTAGAGGTGGAGGAAGGGAATGGGTTGGTGGGGGCGAAGAGCGATTGTGTGCTACCGAGAGAGCTCTATCGTTAGGAGTTAGGAGTGGGTGGGCGCATTGGGGGGTGGGGTGAGTCGGCCCACACGACACCAACCCACGCTGAATGCGCTGACACTGAGCGAATAGAGAGAGAGAGTGGAGAGAAGTTTAAAGACCCGGTTAAAAGGAAGGAGTTCTGTAAAGACTAGAGACGATACTGTTTGGGTGGAATCCAACCCAAATTTCGTATGGTTAAAAAGGCTCTTCGCCTAAGTTTTTTGTCCAACACAAAAGTGGAACTATGTAATGATTTTACTGGATCTTTGTATGGTTTTGACTTTAGAGGGTAAACTTACACAATAACCCTCTAGACTTAATATTTATAAAGTAATATGGATACTAAAAATAACAAAGAATGATACACTGGTTATAAGCTGTTACAAATTAGAGGTGAGTTATTTTGCATACTAGTTTCTCCCTACATACCAAGGGACAAATCTAGACCATCCATTTCATTAGATTAAAAAGACAAAAATTTAAGATTAAAAAAAACATGAAGGACCAAAAGTGTAAATTTACCAAAACTCACACTAACCACTCCTTCATTATTTGTAGAGTTGGCAAATCTTGCCCAAATTGCAATTAATTAACATTTTTTACATTTTGTATGTTTTTTTTACGTTTTTTACGTTTTTTTATGTTTTTTTACGTTTTTGTACGTCTTTTACGTTTTTGTACGATTTTTTACGTTCTTATACGTTTTTGTACGTTTTCGTCCGCTTTCGCACGTTTCGTTACCGCTTTCGCGTTTGGTTTTCGTTCTGTTTTGCAAACCCTAATTTTCGTTCCTTTTTAGACATTCTCGGACGTTTTCTTATGTTCTCGCACGATTTCTTACGTTTTCGCACGTTTTCGTCTGTTTTCCCACGTTTTCATACGTTTTCGTCTGTTTTCACACTTTTCTTTTGTTTTCGTCCGCTTTCGTAGGTTTTCTTTCATTTATACACGTTTTCGTCCGTTTGGACATTTTCTTACGCTTTCGTCCGCATTTGCACATTTTTGCCAGCGTTCGCGCATTTCATCCAGCGTTCTCGAGTTTCGGCCAGCGTTCTCGCGTTTCGGCTAGCCTCCGCGCGTTTCGGTCAACGTTCACACGTTTTGGCCAGCGTTTGCCCGTTTCGGCAGGCGTTCGCGCGTTTCGTCCCGCTTTCGTGCGTTTCGGTCCGCTCTCGCGCGTTTTCGCACGCTTTCCCGCGTTTTCGTAATTTTTTGTCTGTTTTCGCAGGTTTTCGTCCATTTTCGCTCGTTTTATTTTGTTTTCGCACGTTTTCGTTCGTTTTCATATGTTTTTGTCCATTTTCGGTCGTTTTAAAACTTTTCCATTCGTTTTCATATGTTTCAGTCCGTTTCTTACGTTTTTGTCTGGTTTTTTACGTTTTTGTCTGGTTTTTACGTTTTTGTCCGTTTTCGCACATTTTTGTTAATTTTCGTCTGTTTTCACACGTTTTGTCTGTTTTTGGCAGTTTTTAGACGGTTTCTTCCGTTTTTATACGTTATAAATATAACGATTTATTCCACAAACCTGAAAAACCCCTAATCAATCTAAAACCCTATACCTACAAACCCTAAATCGTAAATCACTATTTGTTATAATATACAAGTGTATATATACATAAACCTTAAAACCTGACATTAAACCTTATACCAAAAACCCTAGAACACTGAAACAACTATAACCCTTATATCAAAACCCTCTTAAACCACTAGACCGCTAAACCTTTAGCAAAAATCTTGAACCTACCTTAACCTACTAAACCCTATACCAAAAACCCTAAACCCCTTAACACTAAACCTTATACCAAAAAACCTAAACCCCTAATAGCTGGTTATAATATCACATCTTCTGGAAGTGATATATACATAAAACTTTAAAAGTCTATACCATAAAAACCATAAATCCCTAACAATAAACACTATACCTAAAACTTAAAACGGCTGCTACCATTAGGTATAATTTCACAAGTAATATTATACTAACTTTAAAAAATATATACCAAAGACCTTAACCCTATATATTTAATCACCCATACCAAAAATCCTAAGCCCCTAACTACTAGGTATAATATCACAAGTGCTATAATACATATACTTTAAAACTCTATTCCAAAACCGAAACCTTGTATAACCAAAATCCCCAAGAAACCCTATACAACTAGGTATAATATCACATGTGAGGTATACATAATCTTGAAAACCTATATAAAATATCCTAAACCCATAGCCACTAAACCCTAGATCAAATCCCTAATACTAGAATTTACTTTAAACCAGTTAAACTCTTATACAAAACCCTTAAACACTAACCGCTTAAGCATATCCATAAATCCTAATATCCCCTTTTATAACCACTATAATCCGATAGACAAAAACTCTAAACCCCGAACCAGGAGATTATAATATCTAAGAGTGAGATATATATAAACTTTAAAATCCATCAAAAGCCCTAATACCCCCTAACAACTAATCTCTCATATACCAAAAAACCCAAAACCCCTAACCACTAGGGTATAAATATCATAAGTGAAATTATATAAAGAACTTTAGAATATATACCAAAACTATTAAACTCCTACCTTGTAAAACCCTTAACGCAAAAACCTAAAGCCTATCCACTAGATATAATATCAGTAAGTGTTACTATACATAAACTTTATAATCTATACCAAAAAACCCTGAAACCACTAACAACTGAAGACCCAATCATCACCAAAAACCCTAAAACTCTAACCACTTGTGGTATATGATCACGCATGTTATATACATAAACTTTACAAGATATACCAAAAATACCATATACCCCTAACCAGACGAACCCTATATACCAAAAAGCGTTAAACCTATTTCACGCAAAACATGTCCAGAAAAACCTTAAACCCTCTAACCATAGGATGGTAAGGTCTCAAAGTGGGAGATATACATTAATTTAAATTTATGACCATAAACGGTTAAACCCCGAACACACGGATAATCCTGTACCAATAATCCCTGAAACCCCTAACACTAGTGTAAGTGCTCTTTTTACACTTACGCTCATTTTTCTACCTTACTAACACCCAATCACCCTTCACCACAAACTCCGCCCAGCGTCGGATCTCGTCCCCCGGAGGTACCCGCCCGGCCACTCACACCCCGCCCAGGTGGAGCGGGAACCAGGGCGGACGGAGGAGTGTGGGGGGGGAACAGTCGGGGGGCGGGAGAGTGTATAGTGAGTGTCGGTGTAGAGGACCGGCGCTGGGGAAGGTGGGTTGGGGGGGGTGGGAGGGGAGGGGGGGGTAGGGTGGGCGGGGTGGCGGGGGTGGTGGGGGGGGTGGGGGGGCGGAGTTTGGCGTTTTATGAGGTGTGTTTGAGGAGTGGGGATGGTGGGATACGTTAAGGGGGAGGTGGGGGTAGGGGACGTTCCCTGACGGAAGGGTGAGGTCTTTGAGGGTATTTTAGTATGTCTAGTGGGGTGGGAGGAGGTTTTTGCGGAATGGGGCTAGTGGGGGCAGGGGGTGGTGAGTGGGGGACCTGGGACGAGGGGGCGGCTGTGCAGAGCGGAGAGACAGGGGGGGTTGGAGGCCGGGGGAGGGGGAGGGGGGGGGGTGGGGGGTAGGCGGGATGCGGAGGGGGGGGGGGTGAGTCCAGGGGGGGTGAGAGAGGGGGGCGGGGAAGCGGGGGGGGTGGCAGGGGGGGGGGAAGACAAGGCAGAGGGGGGGGAGGGAGGGAGGCCACGAGGAGGAGTGAAAAAGGAAAAAGGGTGGGTTAGGTGGGGGTGCGGTGGGGATGGTGGGGTGAGGACAGAAATCTGGGAGGGATTGAGGGGAGGGGTGTTTTTTTTTTGTTTTTTTTGGATTTTGTTATGTTTTAGTTTTTTAGGTTAGTTGTATGGTTTTTTTGTTTTGGTTTTTTGGTGGTGTTTTTTTTGTGTATGTTGTTTGTTGGGTTTTTTTGGTTTGTATTTTTTTATGGTTAGGGTGTTCGTATGTTTTTGAGGTGTGGTTGTTTTGTGGTTTGGAATTGTTTGGTGTGGAATTGGGTTGGTTGTCGGTTGGTTGGTTTGTGTTGTTGGTTGGTTGTGTTGTTGGTTTGTAGTTATTTGTTTTTTTTTGATGGTGGGGTTATCTATCGGGTGTGTGTGGGTTGGTTGTTTAGTGGTGTGGGCTGGGGGGTTTTTGAGTTGTGGGTGGGGTGGGGGTTTTGTTTTTATTGGTTGGGTTTGTTGGCTTGGGTGTTGTGTTTTGGTAGGGGTGTTGGGATGGGTTTGTGGGTTTTTGTGAGGGGTTGGGGGTGTTGGTTATTTTTGGGGTTAGATGTTTTGCGGGTGGGGTATTTTTTGGGCTGAGTGGCGACCTGATGTTTGTGTAGGGGGTTGTTGTGGAGTGGTTTTGTGTTGATTGTGGGGTGAGTTTGTGTTGGGTGGTTTTTTGGTGGGGTGTGTGGGAGGGTGTTTTGGGTTGGTTTTGATGTTGTTAGGACCTGTTTGGTATTTTTTTTTTTTGTTCAGTGTTGTGTGGTTGAGAGGTGGGGGTGTGTTTGTGGTTTGGGTTTTAAGTTTTGGAGTATGTGGTTGTTAAGATGGGGGGGGGTTGGGGGTTGGCGTGTTATAGGGGTCTGGGTTTGTTGTGTATGGGTTATGGTTTATTGAGATAGTTGAGTAAGTGTAATGGGTTATGACAGAGGTAGAGGGTAATGAAAAAGTTTGAGGAAAGGGGTGAGGAGACTGGTTGTAGGGATAGTTGAGATATGATAGGAACAGTAGACTTTTTGGTATATAGAATGTTGCGAGATAGATGGTGGTTATATTGTTTGATAGAATGAAGTAGATATATAATGGGGGGGGAGCATGGGGTGATAGTAATAAGAAAAGATGAGATTATTGATAAATTGATAAGTGAGGTGTACACGGGTCTAGTATGGTGGACTCAGGGGGGGTATTGTAAGTGGGGGTGGTTCGGTGGGGTATATATATTGGTGGTGAGAATGTTATAATTTTGGGTGTTTGCGGTGGGGTTATTTTTGGGTGTTTTGGGTTATGATTTGTTTTGTTGTTTTGTTTTTGTTGGTTGTTTCCGGGGTATTTGTATTTTGTTTTTTTGGGGGGTTGTTTTTAAATATGTGGAAGGGGGGGTTCTTTTTGGTTTTGTTTTTTTTTGTTGTTTTTGTTTTTTGTTTTTGTTTTTTTTTTGGTATGGTGTTTAATCGTGGTGTTTTTGTGGAGGGGGGGGGTTAGGGCGTTGTGGGTAGGGTCGGTGGTTGTGGGGGTAGGGTGTTGTGGTTTGGAGAGGTGGTGTTGTGGTGTGGGGGGGCGGCGGCGTTGGGTGGAGGTGGTGGGGGGTTGGTGGGTGTTATGGGGTTGTTATGGGTGTTTATTGTGCGGTGTTGGGTGTTGTTGTTTAGGTGGTTGGTTGTTGGCGGTGTGTGTGAGGTTGTTTTGTTGTTGTTGGTGTGTGGATGGTACGTGGTTGGTTGTGGGAGGCCTGGGTTATGGTGGTGGGTTTTGGTGGGTTGTGGTGTGTTATGGGTTTCTGGGGGTGAGTGGTGGTGCATTGGTGGGTGTGAAAAATCTAGGGGGGTAGAGTGGGATGGGGATGTGGGTGTGGTGGGTATGTGTGTGTTGGGATGGGTGGGGTGGTGGTGTTGAGGGGGTGGGAGGATGTCTTGTCGGACGTGGGGTGGTGCGGGCGTGATTAGGGGACAGGGTGGGTATGTGGGAGTGTAGGAGAGGGTGGGTGATGGGTTGGCGGGGGGGGAGGGGGTGAGGGGGTCGGGGGGGGGAGGGGAGGGTGGGGGGGGGGAGGGTGGGGGGGGGAGGGGGGGGGGGGTAGGGGGGGGGGGGGGGGGGGGGGTGGGGGGGGGGGGCAGGGTTGGTGGGGGGGGGGGGTGGGAGGGTGAGGGGGGAGGGGGGGGCGGGGGGTTGGGTTCGGGGGGTGGGGGGGGGGGGTGTAGGGGGGGTGCGGGGGGGGGGGGGGGGGTGGCGGTGTGGGGGTGAGGAGGGTTGGTGTGGGGGGTGGATGGGTTGGGGGGGGGGGGAGGTGATGTTGGGTGTGGAGTAGGGGGGATGGTGGAGGGGGTGGTGGGGAGGGGGGGGGGGGGGGGGGGGGGGGGGGGGGGGAGGGGGGGCGTGGGGGGGGGGGGGGGGGGGGGTGGGGGGCGGGGGGGGGGGGGTGGGGGGGGGGTGGGAGGAGAGGGGGGGGGAGCGGGGGGGGTGGGGGGGGGTGTGGGGGGGGTGGGATGGGTGGGGGGTGGGGGTGGGGTGGGGGGGGGGGGGGGGGCTGGCGGGGGGGGGGGGGGGGGTTGGGGGGAGAGTGTGGTGGGGAGTCGGTGGGGGGGTGGGGGGGTCGGGGGGGGGGGTGGGGGCGGGTGGGGGGGGGTAGGGGGGTGGGGGGGGCGGGTTGGGTGGGGGGTTTGGGGTGGGTGGGGCGTGTGAACGGGGGGGGGGGGGGGGGGGGTCAGGGAGGGGGGCGGGGGGGGGTGGGGGTAGGGTGGGGGGGGGGGGGGGTGGCGTGGGGGGGGTAGGGGGGGGGGGATGGTGGGGAGGTGGGGGTGGGGGGGGGGTGGTGGGGAGGGGGTCGTGGGGGGGGGGGGGGGTGGGGGGGGGGGGTGATGTCTGGGGGGGGGGGGGTGGGGTGTTGGGGGGGGGGGGCGGGGTGGGGGGGGTGTAGGGGGGGGAGGGGTTCGGGGCTGTGTTTTTGGGTCGTGTGTTTTTTTTTGTTCTTGTTGTTAATTGCAGCAAAAAAAAAAAAAATTATTTTAAGACCGACTAGGAGAAATGTTTTTCTTTAAGTGGGTTTTAGTTATGTGGTTAATTTGTTATTATTTTGGTATGAATTTATGATTATTGATAATTATGAAAAAATTAGGTGATGAGAGACGGGGTAAGTGTGGAGTGGATAGATTTTTGATTTGATTAAAGTAAAGAAAGAGAGAAATAAAAGTGTTAGATAAAGATGATATGGTGTATTTGATACTAAGATGGCGATTTCGGATTGTTGGTGAGCCCTAAGAGGTGGTTAGTTGCGGTTGATTCGTTTGAGGGATCCAAAACTAGAAAATTGAGTTTGTGAAGCCTAAAGGTCAAAGGGACGATGTTCCAGCATACACTGAATGTTTCCAAAAGCTAACCCTGATATGTACCAAGTTTTGTGCTAATGAAACTGAGAAGATCAACAAGTACATCCGTGGACTTCCTAATAACATCTATGGGAATGTGAAGTCTTCCAATCCCAAGGACGTAGGTGAGACGATTGAGTTGGCCAGCGACTTGATGGATCAGAAACTCCATACCTATGCGGAAAAGTCTGATAACAAAAGGAAGGCGGAAGATTCATCTAGAAAAAACCATGGTCATTAACAACAACCCTTCAAAAGCATAATGTCGCCAAGGTCTACAACATGGGAACTGGTGAGAAGAAACCCTATGGGGGAAATTTGCCCAAGTGCACTTAAGTTGCACTTTACCCAATGGCCGGTGTTACTCGAAAGTGCCACATGTGCAACAAGGTAGGGCACCTTGCCCGAGACTACAGGAGTTCTGGCAACACAAATGTTGCAAATACTCATAAGGGTAATGGGGCAAATCCCAAGGGGAATGGTTGTTTTGAATGTGGAGCTCCAGGGACATTTCGTCCAATAGTTGAAGAATAAGGATGGAGGAAATGGGAACGTACAAGGCTAGGTGTATGCAGTTGGGAATGCAAAGAAGAGAGGGAATGCATCGAGAAACCCATAAACTTGATTATTAGGCACTTGAAAAGGTTAGTTTTGAAATCCTTGATTTTGAAAATTCGGAGCATGATTATTTTGAGCTTGAAAACCTTGATTTCTATGAAAAATTATTTCCCCGATTAAAATTATTCCCTTGACCTTGATTTTGATTATACCTATTTTGACAATTGTTTTGCACTGGAGCAAAACCGGGTGGTGCCATTTGGTTACTAACACGGTTTGGAGGGGCCACTTGATTATAAGTACCCGTTACCGCACAAACACTTGATTGATTGTTATCCACCCAAATCTGGGTCGCAGCAGAATGTTGAATATCCGAGGGCGTTACTTCATAGATCAATAGCACAAGATAAGAGAACGACCACTAAACGTGTCGTTTTTAAAAGAAAGATACATTGGATTTAACAAAATACTTGTTCATTACATAAGCTCATGGCTTTAAATTGTTTGACAACAAAAGTAAAGATTTCGATTTATAACAAATATCCCAAAATGTAATACATCCCAAATCTTTAGTACTGACTCTTCCAAAGAGTAATCCCCTAATGTATCTTGGCACCTCGTGCCTTATTGACCTGAGAAAAACATGCTTAAAACGTCAACATAAAGTTGGTGAATTCATAGGTTTATGTAAATCAATTGTAGGACCGCAAGATTTCCAAGTGTATGATTAAGCAACAGATGCAAACATCATAAAAAGTAATTACGGTTTCCTAAGCTCATGACACCGAGGCTCGACGTATATGGATGCAATAAATTGCCAATAAATGCCCCTGAATGATGTTCTAACCCGCAACATCCCAAGTCCGGCATAGTATACGTTTGTTGTCCAGTAGACCGGCATAGTGAGCGCTGCTCACCCAAACGGGGACGTCAATCCCAAATAGATCTATTTATAAAATTCGCGCTCGCAATCTAGCAATTGACAGTTCATGATA
>BQNB010049244.1:9350-42137 GCA_026074375.1 Tanacetum coccineum
AGATATAATTGACTTCCGAAAATTGCAAGATTGGCCCTTGTGGCTTCATAAAAGAGGAAATGGCTAGGGATTTAGCTTCGGCTTGTATCTTTGGCTTCTTTTTGTACTCTTCTGATTCTCGTGTCCGTGTTTGCTCGTTTTTACTGTTTTCTTGTGATTTTTGACTTATCCATACCTGCACACACAAAACACAAATACAAGCATATTTTTTGCCATTTTTGGTCTGTTTTGGGTTTAATTGGGTTATTTTAAGTATAAATGGATATGTGTATTCTACACTTATCAACAGACCATTCACAGAAATGGCATGATGGAGTAAGCACTAAGCGAAGAAGCAGTGATAGCTCGGACGGAATTGGTACTATCACAAACAAACTTATAAACTTACTAGATCACACGCATCACATATCTTCACCAAAGGTCTCTCATATGCCTTGTTTGATGATTTTTGATCCAGTCTGAGCGTTCATACATCCCTAAATCTTTAATATTTAAGGATCAACGAGAGACATAAGTGAGTTCGTATTTTGTTGTGATGAAGAACCGCCAATATTAGGTTGTGAAGAACCGTCGATATTCGATGGATTGTATGGGCTATACACGTTTGGATGGTACATTTATGGGTTGTACATATTTTGTTGTGGAGGTATGAATGGTGGGTTTTGGTATACTTTGTTTTGGTATTGTGTGTTTTGTGATCTGTAAACAAACGTTGGGGCTCAGAAGTTTATCGATGGAGTTGGACCAAGATGGAAATTTGAATTGGGTGTTTCGGCATTTTGTTATCGACCTTTTGGGGTTTTAGTTTTAGGAGTTTTTTAGAGACATTTTGTAAATAATAAGAGAATGAGAGTAAATAAAATGTGAAGTTGTGTTTAAGAATTTTGAAGTTTGAGTGTATATAATGGCAATAAAATGGTATAGTGCAAATATTTTTCTTTATTTAAATAGGTAACCATTGGTTTGAGGGGCCCACAAAATTACACAGTATCCGAGTGGTGAGGCTTCTCACCTCTTTCTCATTTCTTTTGCTCTATCGCGTGTGACAAGGGGGTATACAATAAGATTGCGCTTGACCGGTGAGGTGAAGGCCGATGGGTCACCCGCCATTGTGACCGGTCTAAAAGTTTATGACTACTATTTGCTAGTAGTATTTTGAATCTCTCTTATAGAAGGACTTGATATTTTTATTAGCGAGGCTTCTATACGCCTTCTCTGTAAAAACTTGTATACACTTTAACTCTTATTGAGCACGGTGCTGTGGTATTTTCGTCCGCCAATCGCAAAAGACGGACCAACGGCGCCGCCGTTCTTCACCGGCAATGGCGTGATACAACCCTTTATTATTAATTAGTCTTTCTTTATTATTAATTAAGTTAGTTTCCTTTTATTGTATTTCTTGGTGGGAAAGTTAGGGTATTAGCGCAACTCTATGATATCCTCTATTATAAATAGGGCATATACGATTGTAATTCTTATTATGGGTTAAATGATATGAAGTATTGATTTGTTAATCAATTGGGTAGTCATTTTATCTCACTAATATAAAACATTGGGGGTCGGTTTATCCCATTAACATAAGTCATCTATCTTGTTTATTTTCTTCTCTTTATTTTATCATCGACCCGGTTCGTATCAATTGGTATTAGAGTCGTTCAATTCTAGGGTTAAAAAAATTTATTGTTCACCAGAACACTATTCATTTGAATCACTATTCACATCTATAATTACTGTTCATCTGAATCACTATTCACCCACCAAAAAATATTGTTCATCAAACCATATTTACTTTTCAGAATAAAGTTAAATCTTCTTTTGATTTCGAGTATCAATGTCAAATATATGGCGGCCTATAATGGAAGAGCATCGAGCAAGTATGCAGACTTACTATAAGTTCCATAAAGAAATGGTAAGATCTGAACTAAGGATGGCGATTGTTCATAAAGTATTGAGATGGCTATGTGGGAGATCAAAGAACAACTTGCTAAGTGACAGGATTTGATGATGGATGATGCCAAATATGAGACCAGTGATATTGAAAAAGATGACATTGATTCGGGTAAAAGTGAAGAAACAAAAAATAAATTTTGATTATGAACAAGGGCATGGTTAGTGACAACGAGCACCATGGATTTGATCCTTCTGCTTTGATCACTAAAGAGGAGATGGGAAAGGTTAGCAACCATCATCACTTTCCCTTAATCTTCGTAAGTGAACAACCTTACTCGAATGATTACCCTCAAACACCAAAGGTCATCACAGATATGGCTGTGAATTGCAAGGTAATTAAACTCGTTTCTTTGAAGGCCAAGCACGGCAAAGAGAATACATGAAGGGTTAACAAAAGTTGGCCAAATAATACCAAGAAATCCCTAGTGGAATCCAACTTATCTTTTGAAGAGCCCACTAGATATTTTCCCTACTTGAGTGGCAACAACCACATTGACTACTACGCGGGGATTGAAAGGGAAGACAATGAATAGTTTGGTATCTTGTAATTACTAGAGGAGAATTCTTAAAGCAACACCTTAAAGACAAGGTGTTTTTGGAGGCGGGAGTATTGATACTGTTAGCCTTATTTTTTATATAAGTCGAACAAGAATGTTATCGGTCATCTTAGTCACAATTAGTCTTGTATTGTAATATGCTAGTCGGGTTTAACAGGCTTGGACTTTAAGCTAATATTGTCCATGTTTCGGGCTAAAGCCCAACACAAACCAAGCATGGCCCAAGTAAGCAAGTCCATACGCCTTGTATGTGGCTTGGACTATAAATAGACCCCTCCTAGCATGTTAGGAGGGTGTTGGTCACTCATTTCTTACACTTCATGTGTGTGTAATCATCCACCTCTACTTTCTCTTTCTAATAAATCTTTCTTTCTTCTTTCTACTCTTCTTTATGGTTCGTATGCTTCATATGGCTTATTCGGTTCATACATAGCTTATTGGTAGTGCTTATTAGTGTGATTGATCTTAATGTATTGGGATAACAAGTGGTATCAAGAGCCAAGGGGTTTTTGGTGATTTTTGTGTGCGTTTATTTGGTTTGTTTTTGTGCTACGTTTGGTTCGAACTCATCCCAAAAGATTTCATCTTTTGTGTGTTCAAAAACCATAAAGTTTCTTAATTTCTTGTTTATCTATATTAGTATAAGCTAGGTTTAAAAGGAAAACTTTGAAAAACTTCAAAAGATTTCATTTTTTTAGTATTTTTGGTTCGAAAAGTTTTTTGTACCAAGAATCTTGATCTGAAATTTTTTGTGTTAAAATCTTTAAAGTTTGTGTTTTTATGCTTCTAATAGGCTTAGGAAAGTAAGTTGTCCAAGAAAAATCAAACAAAAACGTCAAAAATTGTGTCTTTAAGTGATTGAAGTTTTTGAGTCTTAAGGCGTGATTATACGTTTTTTTGAATTCGACGATTTATACGTTTTGAATCCGGTGATTTATACGGTTCTGGTATATGGTGATTTATACACACTCAAAGGCGGCGATTTATACACTCTTAAGGGGGCGATTTATACGCAGTCTAAAGGAGGCGATTTATACGCGTGATTTATACATGGGATTTATAAACCAGTTGATTTATACAGGGCAGATTTATACCGTGATTTAAATACAAAGCGATTTATAACGCGAGATTATACAGCGATATAGACGCTAGATTTATACCAGGCCCATTTAATATACGCATTTATACAGGTGATTTATACGCGTGATTTATATAGGCGATTTATACGCGCGATTTATACCAGGAGATTTATAGCGGTGATTTATACAGGTGATTTGTACCATTCAACTTGAGAGATATACAACATTCAAAGTTAAATCAAACCACAATCTCAATCACTTCATAAAACTTAAGATCCGATATCCATTCACAACATTATATTTTTAAAAAAAAACAATGTCAAATACCAAAAACCAATTTTTCAAACTCAAAACACAAATGTCCTTCACAATGATGCCAACATGGAAGGCAGTGGTTAAAGACCGTCCACCAATTTAAGCACCTGGTAAAATTACGTTTAGTGGGAAATCCAAATCAAAAAGAATACATCGACAAAAAACCTAACAATGAAACCCATCCACTATTGTCTTCCAGAATCCACCCTAAAACAAATATCAAATTGGACTGAGAAGACTAAATCATTTGCAGAAGGTAGTTCAAAAACCACTACACAGGGTACATTGGAGAACAATAGAATTGTTCACAAGACAATAAGGAAACCAATTATGATACTGAAGCTAAAGCTGTTCAGAATAATTTCTCACAGAATAGATAAAGAAATCTACTCTAAGTTAGTGCTTGTCCAACAGCATGTGAGATGTTGAAAGCAATTGAAAAGTTTTGAAACATGATGAATCAAATAAAATGTTCAAGATCTTGAAAAAACCCCCCCCCCAACCTTATATTGGAAATTTAGAACAATCACATCACGGATTGGTTAATCACTTAAATCGTATTACTCAAGGTTTTACAAGATGATGAATGAGCTTGTCAGAATCAGTGTGATGTTACCAATCATCAAGTGAATGTTCAGTTCTTACTTTAATTACAACCAGAATGGCAAAGGTTTGTGACGCTTGTCAAGAAGAGTCAAGAATTGAAGAATGTCTCCTATCACAAACTTTATGACATCCTGAAGCAACCCCAGAACGAAGTCAACGAGATAAGAGCTGAAAGACTAACGCTTACTGCTAATCCACTTGTACTTGTTGCTCAACAACAACCAGCTTACCATCCTAATCACTACACTCAACATTCCTCAACCAGATCATAACAAGCTGCTACCAGAAATAGAGGAAAAGAAATTGTCAACTCTCCTCCACCAACTTATGATCAAAAACCTGAAATGGTTGCTGAATATGATGCATTATTAAAGGAGAAGGAGATTGATAAACTCATGACTTTAATTTCTCTATCATTCAAGAAAATCTACAAACCTATCAACAACAACCTCAGAACTTCATCAAACACTAGTAGAGCACATAATAATAATACTCCAAGAATCAACAGAGGAACTGGGTATGATAATCAGAGGGTAGTTAATGTTGTTGGGGCTAGGGAGAATGTAGCTACACAGGTGGTGCAGCAATCTAGGATTCAGTGTTATAATTACAAGGAATATGGACATGTAGCAAAGGAATGTCATAAACCAAAACGGGTAAAGGATGCAGCTTATCACAAGGAGAAGGTGTTATTATGTAAGCAAGAGGAAGCTGGAATCCAGTTGAGTGCTGAACAAGCTGATTGGAGGGATAACACTGATGATGAACCTAAAGATCAGGAATTGGAAGCACATTATCTGTACATGGCAAAGATTCAAGAGGTTACTCCAGATGTTGCTGACAATTCTGGACCCATCTTTGATACTGAGCCGTTGCAAAAGGTACAAAATGATAATGATAACTATAATGTGTTTGCCAATGACAGAGAACATCCTGAGCAACCTGAATCTGTTAATGACACATATCTGGAGGAACAAGGTGATACTAACATCACTATTGATTCATTGGATATGAGTACCAATGGAGAAACGGTTGACCAGGATGATGATGATGATCCTGCCAAAGAACCTGATTTGCTTGCTTCTTTAATTGAGAAACTAAAATGTAAAACTGATGACAACAAAAACCGTAATAAATTTTTGGAATCATCAAACAAGACTTTAATTGATAAAGTGAAAGGTGAAATTAAGGATTTCAAAACCAAAAATAAAAGTTTAGAATCATCAAATAACCATTTTAAAGAAGTAAACAATGAACTGTCAAAGACTAATCAATTGATGTTCAAAGACCTTAAGAAGTTCCAAGCTAAACTTGATAGGTATCATGATGTGAATTATGCGTCAAAGATAGAAATTAATTGTGCCAAAGCTAAAGGAGATTTAATGTCATTGATGAGGTGTCATTTTATACATTATTTCAGGGTCATTTAACCCAATAAATCATGCAAATATGCCTAGATTACGTGTTTAATCATTTGTTTTTAGGTTTTTAGCACTTGGATGGCATTTGGAGGAAATACACGTGACTTGGGCTCATTTGGAGAAGAAACGGACAAGACTACGACTCTACACCAAATCCTTGAAGAACTTGTGCATACAAAGTGTGGAGACGGCGTTGCGAGTTTCAAGCGACGACGTCAGGGTGTTTGAAGTAACGGCGTCAGAGATCTGGTGACGGTGTCTAAACGTGGTCGACCTAAAGAAACCCTAGAAAATTTTGTGTCACGAGATTGAGAAGATCATTTCACTTGCGAGCGTAGTACTAGATATTGTTTTGGTTATAACTCCTTCATACGAACTCGGATTTTGACGATTCAACAGCCCACGCGATCGCAGCGAGAAAATATACAACTTTACAAAAAATGACGTTGCGACGGCGTTGGGATTGCCGACCTATGGTTTTCCTATAAATATAGCCTCATAACTTCGTTTTTATCAAGCCTCAACCCCTAGGGCCGACTAGAGGGTTTGGGTAGATGTTTTTCCAGCAACTTAGAAGACTTAATTCAATCCATAAACATCTTGTAATTGTTTGATTATCACTTATATCTTAATTCATGTCTTCAATTCCTTTTGTTGATTATGATTTCCATTGTTTAATTATGTTTGGCTAATTCATCTAGTATTTATTTGGGTATGCATGAAACTTGTCATTAGTTGATTAGATCTTGTTGTTTGTGACAGATTCAATGAGTATAATTGATTATAGTTTATAATTCTTGTTTCCTATTGCTTCTTGTTGATGAATGTGCGCGTTAAGCTTTAGAAAACCAGCTTTTGTCTGTATCGCTGTTGACATGTCTTGGGAAACGCGAGTAGTGTAGAAAGGATACCATCGGTAACAGTCTTCATACTACCTTACTCCTAATATAGTTGAACCCTCTTAAGTTATTTCACATGCATTTAATATACTCTTAGGGGGCCTTGTACTAGTCTCCATACTACCTTACTTGTGCGTTGCCCTAACGAAATATTAAATAGACGGCGGGTTCGTGTAATCCGTTCATGACGTAGGAAATACTTACACATTACATCTCAAGTGTGACAAAGTAATAGGTAGAATTTGATAGCTAGCAAGGAGTAGTGCATCCCAAGTGAATACGCTTCGTTGTATAATTGTTCTTGCCATTAGATTAGAATTAGTAGTTAATTAGAATAAAACAAACCAACCTTCAAACCCGAGATTTACTTGCTATCATAAAATATAAAAACACAAAAATAATCTTCCTTCAACCCTTAGACCTTAGTGAACATTTGATACGGCCTTCATGCTATTCCCTTAGAGAACGATAACAACCCCCCGAGTCTTCCCTATACTACACTGCAACGACTAGGTACACTGCCTAGGGGATTGTAAAACTTCTTGTAGAAGTCCCTGACCTCTGCATCAGTCATACGCTCGCAGCGGAATAAGGGTCCGGGGCATGTCACATCTTAAATCAATAACACAAGATATATATAGAACGACCATTAAAGTCGTTTTAAACAGATACAATTGGATGAGATTAACAAACATTTGTTACAAAAAGCCGAAGCTTAAACTTCTTCATTGTCCATTTCACAGCTACTTAGTTCATAAAATACTGGATTTCCAAAATATAATGTAAACCATATCTTTAAGCATGTCGCAAATTACAAAATCTCCATTGTATCGCTTTGCACCCTTGTGCTTACTGACCTCCTTGAAAAAACATTGCTTTAATACGTCATCATTATTGTGGTTGAATTCATAGGTTTGATAAAATCATATAAAGTTTTGGACCACAAGATTTCCCATTCGTTTTAAGTGTATGATAATGCAACAGATGCAGAAATCATTAAAGGTCTTTACGTTGCTCTAAGACTGGACACTGAGCTCAACATAAAATATATGGCATATATAAATGCCAAATTGCCCGTTGATGTTTATCCTGCAACATCCCTAATTCCGACATGGTATACGTTCGTTTGCCTAAGTGATAGCTATCACCCGAACGGTGGTTGTTGTCAAAACCAATAGATATATTTCTCATAACATGCGCGCTCACTGTCCAGTTAATTGACAGTTCATGATAATGGGCTCAGATTGGGTCTAGCGCTTACTTAGGCTACACGTAATTTATAATATAGAAAAGTATCCCTTGTAGTCTAGTTAGAAAACAATGCATGGTTTTCACCCCATAACTTATAAAACAAAACCATGCTAAAATGTGGGGCTATAAACTCACTTGAGTTACTAATAATCCAAATATCACAGTTAGCTCGTCACGCAAGATGATCGAATGCATCCTAAATTAACAGTAGGTCGTGTTTATCACTATTCGCTTTGTTTAACTAAACATCATATTACAAGTCTTTGTTAGTTACATCATTCTATCGTTCGGGCTTATCTTATTTAAGAGGTCAATTAGTGACGTTTATGAGGAGCTTGACACTTTTAAATAGTAATCCAACAATCGTCGATAGCACCCGAAGTAGGCCTAATTATGAAACTCCCTAGTAATATAGTACTTTGATAACCACATATAATTCTATATAGCTTCATCACGTCTATTTGAAATTTAGAATCGTTTGTTATAGAGTGGAATACGTTTATAATTATAGTTTAGTAAAACTAGCTTTAAACTTTTCGTTTTAAACCCGTTTCTCGCGTTTCTTATGTACACGCTTTCGTATTAAGACGAGTGATCAAAATATTACGTTTTTAAATTTTCAACATTCTGTGGTGAATAGTGTTTTTACTGTTCATAACAGCTATTAACTAATTTGTGTTTTCATTAGCGTAAAACTGTAAATTATTATATCTTATCCGTTCTTTAAGATACCGATTTTAGCGATTCCTTCGAGTATGTCTTTGTTATTGAAAGATATATCATATTTTATAAAGTTGGGTCTGCTAATTGAATAGTAACTTTTACTGTTCATAGTTTATAAAATTACTTTATAACTCGAATTATCGTAAACAACGTAATTTTATTAGTTTTAGCTCCGTTTAGTAATTTCTTTCGAGCCACGTTCTCGTAATGAATTTTCTAATTCTATTATGAAGTTTACAAAAATTTATGTTTCTGTCATGAACAGTTAACTTTTTATAAAAAATGGTTTTATAAAAAAGTTTTATACATTTTTAAGTTTTATATAACTTGGTAATTCCATAACTTCTTCATTTTTAATCGACAAAATTACGTTTTTATTGTTTTACAATCCTAAAATTATGTATAATTTGTTAAAAATCGAAACTTGCACCGCCGCGCGCTCGCTCGCTCGCTCTCGCTTTTATTAAAGTGGAATTTATAAAAACACACAGCGCGCGCTCTCGCTACGTATAACTCGTAATTAGGTATTTTTTCGTTATTAATCTGTCTTTTCGAGTTTTTATCATTTTGGAATCGGGGTCATGAGGTGTAGTATTTTGTTAAAAATGATAAACCCTACTGTTAGGATTTCGAAATCCAAACAGCCTCTTTTGTATCTTTGTATATTGTTAATTTATACTTGACAAAATGGAATCTCAAAAGTCACTTAATGAACATAATCGAAAGATAAATGATTTAAATCAAATGATTTCAGAAATGAAAGCAGCTTGTTACACATCAGGAAACCATCTCCATAATGTCACAAGAAAAAGAGGCTCAGAATAAGTTTTACAAAACTCGTAAAGAGAAAGAAATTGAAAAGGTCATTGCTTTAGAAAACAAAGTCAAGGTTTTGGATGATATTATATATAAAACTGGTCAATCAGTTCAAACAATGAATATGCCTAATCGTAATTGTACAACGAGTTTTGTTAAACCTGAGTACCTCAAGAAAGCTCAAAGAGTAAATCCTCGTCTGTATGATATAGTTTGCTATAATGCTAATCTTGCTTTAATGTTAGCTCATGAATCTGACGAAATGATTTGTCTTGCCCAATAAAGTCGATCAAAATTAAGTGATTTAATCAAACCTTTTGATTATAAAAACTCAAATAATCATTACGATTTGTTCGTTCCACAACGTGAAAAGTCGCCTGAACAAAGATATTTTTTAGAAAAGTCAAAAATGAGTCATACACTTGCTAAGAATGAAAATTCAAAAGAGTCTTTTAATAAACACACAACTTTGTTAGAAAGACGGATGGATGAATCCATTCCGTGGGATCAAAAGTGTAAAAGTTCTAAAGAACTTTTCAAAATTAAAAATAGTGTTGACACGATTTTTGATGGAGTGGAACGTTGCAAACAAACAATCGCTAAAAGGACATATTTTGGTCATATGGATCCATTCATTAAAAATACAATCGAAGGAAACTTTTTTCTCCAAATTCGAAAAATTAATGCTGATTTAGAAAAATTTCACTTGTGTTTGAAAGAGGAAATGGTTGCGGATTTGAGATACTGTAATTCTCTTGAAAATAAAATAGACTCTCTTAAATCTCAACTAGAAACTCAAAAACACAGTTTTTGAATGAAATCGACCGACTTTCCAGGGAATATTATTATGCTGATCACATGAATGTTATACTTGGTGTATATACAACCCTTGATAAATTCACTAACTTACAATGTGATTATGTGGACCAAGTTGTCAAATGTGAACGTCTTGAAAAAGAGCTTTCAAAAAGCACGAACAATGTCAATAACAAAGCATTCAACGGATTGTCAAAAAGATTTTCTAAACTTGAACAACATTCAATTAATCTTGAACTCGCTTTATAGCAAAGTTATGAATAACTTAATAATGACAAAGTTTGGAAACAAAAAGAATCAAATTCATTTCGAGAATTAAATGTCAAATATTTTGAAATTCAAGATCTGAAAGCTCAATTACAAGATAAAGACATTGCAATAAGTGAGTTAAAGAAACTCATTGAAAAGATGAAAGGAAAATCTGTGGAAACTAAGTTTGAAAAACCATCAGTTATTCGATAACCGAATGCTTTTTAGAGTCAAAGACAATCAATTTTAGGTAAACCGACTACTTTTTCAGATTCTCTTGCAAAGACAGTTTTTTCAAAGTTAAAGTCAGTTACCACAAATAATGTGTCCAATGATTTTTCAAATCCAGTCATTGCACAGATTTTGCCTCAGAATGTGAAGTCAATTTTAAAGAACACAAATGTGATTGCACCAGGAATGTATAAAGTGCATACAAAGCCTAATCAAACTAGAACACCATAGTTGCCTCAAGACATTATAAAAACTAACAAATACGTGTCTTTCTCTACAGGAGTAATTTCCACTACTAGTGTTAGCAGACCACAGCTTAAGAGCAATTGGAAGATAGAGTCATGTATAACAGTAGTCAATGGAAGAGACAACAAGTAGAAGACCACCGTAGGATTTTAAGTTTTCTAATAATAAAATATTTGTAATTGCGTGTAATGACAGTTTGAATGCTAAGACCTCGAATGTAAACTTTGTTTGTGTTACTTGTGAAAAATGTGTGTTGAATGACAATCATGATATGTGTGTTCTTCATTATATTAATGGCATGAATTCTAGGACTAAAATGCCTATGGCTGTGCCTATTAGTACTAGGGAACCCAAGCAAATTGTGAACCAATCTGTTGCAACACCTCTTACAAAAATAGTTGCCTCAGAATCCACTAACCAGAAACCTAGAAGCATAACTAGGAAGCAATATGAGCATGTTAGTAAGACATATAAATGGTGGTACTCTAAGATCACACCACCGAGATATAAATGGAAACCTAAGACTTGTACAGTGAATGTTAAACCAGATGCTAGTATGCCTCTAGGAAATAAATCTAGAACTACTAATATTTCGGAATCCATAACACTTAGGGGGTCCACTTTGTCCAATACTCCATTGTCTTCTAATTCTTTTGCAGCTAGTAGAGATAATTCTAATCATCGTCGACTCTTGGTGCTCAAAGCACATGACAGGAAATCTCAAGCTTCTAAGTAACTTTGTGGAGTAATTTCTGGGTACGGTGAAGTTTGAAAATGATCAAATTGCACCGATTCTTGGTTATGGAAATCTGGTTCAAGGGAATGTAACTATCAAAAGGGTTTATTACGTCAAAGGGCTGAATCACAATTTATTCTCCGTTGGTCAATTCTGTGATGCGGATTTGGAAGTTGCTTTTCGAAGGTCTACATGTTACATCCGTGATTTGAAGGAAAATGATCTACTCACATGTTCTCGTGGTACAGATTTGTATTTCATCACTCTTCAAGACACATCCACTACCAATCCAATTTGCTTAATGGCTAAAGCTACATCGTCACAAGCATGGTTATGGCCTCGTCGTCTCTCACATCTAAACTTCAATACCATCAACTTGCTATCGAAGAATGATAATGTGGTTGGTCTTCCAAAGTTAAAATTCATCAAAGATCATCTTTGTTCTTCTTGTGAGCTGGGAAAAGCCAAACGAAAGTCCTTTCACACAAAAACTACCCCGAGCTCTAAAAGACGGTTACAACTTCTACACATGGACTTATGTGGTCCCATGCGGGTAGAAAGTATTAATGGAAAGAAATATGTTCTTGTAATTGTTGATGAATACTCCAGATATACTTGGACTCGCTTCTTGAGGTCCAAAGATGAAACACCTAAAGTTCTCATTGATTTCCTCAGACTTGTCCAAAGAGGACTTCATGCTCAAGTTAGAACAGTTTAAACTGACAAAGGCATGGAATTTTTGAATAAAACTCTTCATGCATTCTTTGCACAAGAAGGTATAAGACACGAAACGTCAACTGCTAGAACACCTGAACAAAACGGCGTTGTCGAAAGACAGAACCGTACTCTCATTGAGTCTGCTAGAACTATGCTAAGCGCCGCTAAAGTTCCTTTGTTCTTCTGGGCTGAAGCAATTGCAACAGCATGTTTTACATAGAACCGTTCACTCATAATTCCTCGACATGAGAAAACTCCTTACCACATCATCAATGGTCAGAAACCGTCTGCTAAGTTCTTTCACATTTTTGGCTCTCTTTGCTACATCATTAGAGATGGTGAAAATCTTGATAGAATGAAGGAAAAAGGTGATGCATGTATTTTTGTAGGGTATTCTACTCAGTCAAGAGCCTGCAGGGTATTTAACAAGAGAACAAGAGTGATAGTTGAAACCATTCATGTTAACTTTGATGAATTACCTCAAATGGCGTCAGATCACGTCAGTTCTGACCCCGTTCCAACATGTCTGACTCTGGTACTTGAACATGATAGTTTAAGTCCTGAAACCCAAAGTCCAGAAAATGTTCCTTAATCAACTGAGACAGTAACAACGTCAAATGAGTTGGATTGGCTATTTAGTTCGATGTTTGATGAATTACTCAATGGATCTACTGCAGTTGTGTCAAAGTCTTCCGATGTACATGCTGTTGATGCTCCTGATAAACATCAACAACAACACACAACTCAATCTTCTACAATAACCATTGTTGCAGATGCGCCTCCATTGAACATTCTATCAACACCTGACACTTCACATCAAGTACCAACTCAAGCACCAACTCAAGCACCAACTGTCACTGCTTCTGAGAACATTAATCAAGCAAATACTAATAAAGAAAATGCACAAGTTGAAGATGATAAATTTTTCAACGTCTTTAGTACACCGGTACAAGAACAAGGGGAGACATCATCTTGTCATGTTGATTCGTCAAACATGCATACCTTCTATCAATGACACCCTTCTAAACATCGTTGGATGAAAGATCATCCGTTAGAACAAGTCATTGGAAATCCTTCTCAATCAATTAGAACAAGACGTCAGCTAGAAACAGATGGCGAGATGTGTATGTTCGCACTCACCGTGAGTCGAACCGAACCAAAGAACATTAAAGAAGCCATGGCTGATTCTGCATGGATTGAAGCGATGCAAGAAGAACTTCACCAGTTTGATTGATTAGATGTATGGGAATTAGTCGACAGACCACTCTGCAAAAATGTCATTAACCTGAAGTGGCTCTGGAAAAAAAACGTGATAAGGAAAATACTGTAATTCATAGTAAATCTCGTCTTGTAGCTAAAGGATACGCTCAAAAGGAAGGAATTGATTTCGAAGAGTCATTTCCACCAGTTGGTCGGTTGGAAGCTGTTCGGTTATTCATTGCGTATGTTGCACACAAATCATTTACAGCATACCAGATGGACGTTAAAACAACATTTCTTTACGAACCTCTGACGGAAGAAGTGTACGTAAACCAGCCAGATAGATTCATAGACCCATATCACCCTGACAAAGTCTATTGTCTCAAGAAGGCATTATATGGACTTAAACAAGCACCAAGAGCGTGGTATGATGAACTCTCCAAATTCTTGGTATCCAAAGGATTCTCAAAAGGTTTTATTGATCCAACTCTATTCATAACTAAACATGGGGAAGACATATTGCTTGTGTAAATTTATGTTGATGACATTATTTTTGGTTCTATGAACCCAAAACTCTCAAAAAGGTTTGAAAAACTAATGCACAACAAGTTTGAAATGTCTAAGATGGGGGAGCTAAAGTTCTTTTTAGGAATTTAGATCCACCAATCCCCTCGTGGTACTTTTATAAACCAAGCTAAGTATGCTCAAGAGATACTTAAAAAGCATGGTATGACCTCATGTGATAGCATTGGTACTCCAATGGCTACAAAATACCTAGATGTTGACTTGAGTGGTACTTCGGTCGACCAAACAAAATATCGTTCTATGGTCGGAGCACTCATGTACCTAACAACAAGTAGACCAGATATTGTGCATGCAACATGTTATTGTGCTCGCTATCAAGCGAAACTGACTAATAAACATCTCACTGCGGTTAAGCGGATCTTTTGGTACCTTAAAGATACCATTTACATGGGACTCTGGTATTTGAAGGACATCGGTTTTGAACTAACTGCTTTTTCAAATTCGGACCACGCGGGTTGTCTCGATTCACGTAAAAGTACATCTGGTGGCATACAATTTCTAAGTGGTGACAAGTTAGTCAGCTGGTTGTCCAAGAAACAGGACTGCACTTCAATGTCTTCAGCAGAAGCCGAGTATGTATCTTTATCTGCGTGCTGTTCTCAAGTTCTATGGTTGAGAACTCAGCTCACAGATTATGGCTTCCACTTTGATAAAATACCTATGTATTGTGACTCAAAGGCAGCCATAGCCATCTCCTGCAATCCAGTCCAGCATTCTTGTAACAAGCACATTGATGTCAGATATCACTTCATAAAGGAATAGGTTAAAAAGGGTATTGTTGAATTATTCTTTGTCGGAACTGAATACCAGTTAGTTGGCCTGTTTACTAAAGCCTTATCCGAAGATAGGTTTAAGTATCTCGTCAGACGACTCGGTATGAGATGTTTGACTCCAGAAGAACTGGGGGTTCTGGAAAATGATTCTGCTTGATCTATCAAACATCGAACTTGTAAATATTTTTGAAAAACAAAATAGAAAAATATAAAACTTAGAAAAAACAAAATATAAAATCAGAAAATTTCAAAAATATAAAAAAGAATCCTCTCGACATGTCTCTTGGAATCGATAACATTTACGTACCTATAAATGTCGATTAACATTGACACGGACGTGTAAATGAAGTTCGAGTAAGAGTTCAAACATTTTCAAAACATGTCATTTCTACATTTTTCTCATAATGACTTATGTACATTTCAGTGCATAACTCGGACTTGAATGTAAAAGGGAAGTGTACGTTTCAGTACGCTTACTCTTTAAATAGAAGAGAAGTCTTCTATCATGTGTTTTTTAAAAATCGTTAAGCACAATTTTCAAAAAGATCTTTCAATGTCAAATTGTCCACAATATAATTTGTGGTGTCTTTCCATAAAAAGTGGTATTTGTTAAAATTATGTGTTCAACACTCCCTTCCTCAAATCAATTTCAAAAGTGTGGTACTTACAATGTCATTTTATGTGGATCAATTTCTGAGGGGGAGCTTTTAAAACCAAAGCCTTTTAATGTGTTGGGTACATCTCACAAATATTAATTTTATGTATCCAAACACATTTCGTGAAATTAAAATGTGAAACTTATAATGTCAATTAATAATATACATTGTTCACTAAGGCACCTCACTCCATCTTCAACATATTTGTGGTGTCATATCATTTTTTCCTTGTAATGACAAGTTTTCAAAATTAATGGTATCCCACATACTGTGTTGAAGGGGAGAAATCTGAAAATGTTCACATTCATGCAATCCAGTGGTCATATTTTTCTCCCCTTGATATCTTTTATGTCAAATTTTAATAAATTGGTATTTCAAATACTAAGTGTTTTATTATTTAAAACAAGGGGAGAAAATGTGATTAAAATATGATATAGAAAAATGTGATATTTAAGACTCTAAGTGCAACTCCTTCCCTCATGTGCTAAACAATTTCGAATCTCGAAGCACATGTGTAGGGGGTATTTGAAAATAACAATGTCAGAAAATGGTTTTATGGTTCGATCTCATACCCAACAACCTATTAATTTCATGACGATTTTGAAGTTATAAGTTGGTTAGGTTAGGAATAAGTCCTATGATCCAACGAGAACCGGAGGGATCTACCCAAGGTTAATCCATAGTTAGAAATAGCAGTCCTTAGGTATGATTGGATAAGAATGAGTATAAGGGAATAATGCCGACTAAGATTGAGCTAACACTGGAACAATCACAACAAGGTGTTAGTAATGACGTCTTGGTAAGCATTGAAGGGGTTGAAGAATTAAAAAGAAATGTATGGATAAAGGGTGAAAACAAAGCAGCCCTCTAAACACTTTAGGCAGAAACAATACATATGCTGTCAGTCTTTACTAAGATGAATTTTGATATTAAAGAATGACATCATGGACCTAGTGATGCAATGCACAACCATTCCCAGCCATTCGAGTTTCTTTTAATAGAAACTTGTCTCACCTGTCATGGAGATACACACAGTATCTATTAACATCTCACTCTGAGATTGTTGATATTGAAAAGGTGGCAGTCTGCTCCAGCCTCTGATTACTAAAACCAAAGTGCACAAATCGAGTCTAGAGCCAAGAAGAGATCAAATTATAAGTCTCATTAGGACACAATGTCAATATACACTTGTTGAACACCATAAAGTTCACAAGTTGTAACAAAGAGTCCTACGCATTATCCTTGAGATCTTGCCAGAACATCCGAGTGATACTTAAGTATTAACTGTGAAGATGGAAATCCTGCTTGAGCCAACATCAAACAAGCTCTTGGTAGGTGACTTGTAAGATTCTATATGAATCAAACTTGTGCTAACTGAATATAGATATTGGTCCAATAAATGAATTGACGACTTAATCAGAAAGGTAGTAACTGTCTGATTCACTCTTACCGTGTTGTCTGCTTTGTGATGTTCCAGTAACGAGAACTAGCAAGCATGGTGAATCTAATACATCTGTGTTAGAAGATCCTACGCTTTGAGCTGGAAACCCTATCAAGGAGATTCTTTGAATTTACCTAATCACAGGTATAGTATTTATAATATAAAACGGGGAACCGGAGGTTAATGCAACCGAAATCAAGATGAATGACAAATCTAAATTCATCTTTTATTGCTAATTGTCTTATTTCAGGATTAGACGACGGTGTTGCAGCCTCATTCCAGTGAAGTCGGATTCATAAGCCACATGTTTATACTCATGCTCTCAAAGTTAATCATTCAACATCATGATAGATGATACTAAACTTCATCACCATCAAAGAGCCTCAAAGTCAAATAAAGAATCATTTATTAGGGAAGATTGTTAGACCTATGATCATATAAGTCAAACAAGAATGTAACAAGTGTAAGCATGTTGGTCAAGAGCACAAGTTGATAAAGAAAGTCAAATCAAGATGATTCAAGTCAAGGAGATGATACAAGATAAAGATTTCAAGTACTCAAAGTCAAAAGACAAACGCTCAAGATCAAGATCACGAAGCATGAATGACAAAGCCATTACTAACAAGAAAAGTCTAAGACAAGACCAAAGAAGGCAAAGCTCAAACGTCATATCGTCAACGTTGGGGAGATCAAAGAAGACCTCAACATTGGGGGAGATTGTTAGTCTTAATAATATTAAGTCAAATACGAATGTTATCGGTCTTATTAAGTCAATTAGGTCTTGTAATGTAATAGGCTAGTTGGGTATTAACGGGCTTGGATTGTAATCTAACATTGTCCGTGTTTCGGGCTCAAAGCCCAAGTTAAGCCAAGCCTGACCCAAGTAGTAAGCCCATACGCCTTATATGTAACCCTCTCCACACATGGAGAGGGTGTTGGTCATTCATATGTATGTGTAAAACATATGTGTAACCTCCCACCACTCTTTCTCTTAATCTAATATTCTACATTTTCCTTTTCTCTCTTTTCTTCTTTCGTATTTTGTCATAAGTGCTTATTGGGTTTGCTTATTATGTTGTGTATGGAATAGTTAATAGGATAACACTTTGTGATACCTGCTACTACTTCTTTTGTTTTGAACCCCTTGATGTCGACAACCTGCAGCACCTTCTTCGAATTAAAGCAGTAGCAAAAAGACACTTTACATAGCAGCAATGATTTACAAAGAAACCCTAAAAACAATTAGGGTTTGCTAGCTATCAAAACCAAAATCTAATTGAGTCCATTATAATCATGCTTTGAAGCTTCAATCCTGTGGAGATACTTGCTACTTCTTTGTTAAACATCAAGCTCAAATAACAACGATCGACACAAACATACATTTCTGTTATAGGGAATTAGGGTTTGTTGAAAATCCTAGTTCAATGAATTTAACCAGTTTACCAAAAACAGAAACACGAATCAATATACCTTCTTGTGTTGGACCATAAAACCTTGTAGAATCCTAGATCAAGAGCCAATTGGCTCTGATACCAATTGTTAAGTTTGATCTAGGCTGATCTAGGATTAATAATAACAAAGATTGATATAGCACAACGGAATTTAAACAAAGAATCAATGTTATTTAAACAACATTTTTCATTACTTACTCCAAGCCCTAATTCTATATGATCAGTATAGAACGATTACCTAACTATAACAGGGTCAAAGACCTTGAGGCTACACCAAACCAACTAGACATCTACATTGTACCAGGCACTTGGAACACACGAATTGCACTTACATGACTCTCATACCAAACTAATGTCTAGGGATCTCTTTATATAATAGAGTCCATAAGACTTATAAAGGAAACATAATTGTATTAGAAAACTAAATCTTTTCCTAATCTTTGATCTTCATATCTTTGACCAAATCTTCTAGAATCCTCCATCTTTATAGAATTCCAATCTTGACGACTTTGATCGTTTTATTTTCCTTTTGTTGGTTTGTATCATCAAATCAATATAATTCCCAACATAAACAAACATGCTTTAATCATTCACTTAAATCATCCTTTTATTGCTTTCTTTACAGTATTTGATATATGCACGATTTGGTTAATTTGATCTGTGACAATCTTATTAACCTTAGCACCTTAATTACAAACTGTGAAAACTTCAATTCTTGTGGAACGACCTGCACTTACCTAATACTATATTACACTCGATAAGGTATACTTGCCCAAGTGCTGTGTTTTTAGTCAAAATTGGTATTTATAGCTATTATAAATTTAAAGCTTGCAAAGCACACATCATAAACCCTAGCTCATAGAGACTTTACCAACTTACTGCTTAAAGGAAATTTATACACTAGTAGTCCACTGGCCAAGTCTTTACCAATTGATTAAGAACGTACTCGTTGATCCCAAGGGTCACCTTCCGGTCCAACTAAGCTCACAATATAAAGGCAAAGATAGGTCATTATTTGTGATCCTATTGGTCTAGATGTATAAATCACTATATGGAGAGCCATCCCGGCATCTAGCTTACTTGGTCCGTATCACTAGATCCAGTTGAATGATAGGTCACATACAAAAGCACGTAAATAAGTATGAATTAATAAACATAAACAAGCAATCAACGATAAATTAAGCAATCGATATAAACAAAACCAAGCATTCAAATCTTCATAGCCATGGCTAATACCCAAGGGTATTATCCCTTAATCACCATAATCAATACAAAAGTAATAATTCAACCAAGGTAAATTAACCGAGTTAATGAATGATACCAAAAACTGAACGATTACAAGAGTATAGGAGATTACAAGGTGTTTTCTATGGAATTAGTTGCTTTGCTTGACCCCTTCTGCTCTTCTTCTATTTTGAAAATCAACTTTTATGGTTAAGGTATCAAAAATATGATCAAGCACACTAAAAAACCTGTTTTTAGGTTTTCTATTCATAAGGTCTAGAATTTGGTCGATACGGCGTATTGACTGAGGTCAATATGGCACATCAGGGGTTTCTTAGAGTAGGGACCACGTTCGATATCTTCCAGAATCTTCACATTCTATAACTCAAATACGGCTTATAGGTGTCTTTAGAATACGGCGTATTGGACTTTATATCTTCGTCGTTTCTTGTAAAGTGCAGGCATAATATACCGTATCTTCCTTGATGGATACGGCGTATAGGATGTCAGAGTCAGTTTCTTCATATTTATTCGTTTAAGTTCCAGAATGTGTGCCTTTTAGCTAATCTTCACCAAGTACTCCATAATTACTGCAATTCTCAAATACAAACCATTAAGTAACAATTCTTTGCAATAATTATACAAAATGGGTTATTAACATGGGATAAATGATGCTATAAAAGTGATGTTATTTGATGTCATCAAATATCCTCCCACTTGAATCCTACTTGTCCTCAAGTAGACTTTAGAGGTTTATAAAAATGAAATCTTAAGGATTTTTCCGATAAGCATTTATTTGATCTATTACAAGTACACAACCAAACACCTCACGAAATAGGTAGATGAAAACACTCAAATCACTCAACTAATCTATGTGGTAACATGTAACTAATTCGCTCAATTGCTCGGTCATGACAAGTATTCAATCATAAGCTTGGCAAGGATACACATCTCCGCCACTAGAGCTAAGGAGTAACAAGTTTACAAAGGTAAATTGGGTTTTTATAAGGTTTAGGGTTGATCACTCTATCTAATCTTCATCGATACCAATATTCCAGGAAAGGTGACAAAGATCACACATACACACTCGTAACAACGAGATAAACACATGTGACTACATTCAAACCTTAACTCAAATAAGCTAAAGAGTAGGACTAGTAGAGTAATATAGGGTATGGATCTTCTAACTTTCACCAAAAGTAATAAACCAATAAGGTGGATGAATCACACATACATGGCCGTAACGACAAAATAGACATGCATGACTCGATCATATACTCATTCGAGTAAGACCTAAGGTTAGTCATTAGGAAAGGGAAATAAATTGTTGTTAAATAAAAATTACGAAACAAATAGATTAAGTCCAAAACAAATAAGGCACAAGTTGCTAGACACTTTTCCCAACCGTTACCATGATAAAGACACAACTATCTACAAACGTCATGATCATAGACCAAAAACAACAACCTCAGTTGGCATTCCCGTAATGGCCAACTTCCCATTCATCCCATACTTTACATACTTTTACAAGACAAGTGGCGATATCTACCACTTTATAACTTTACATCGTTGACTTATAATACGTATCAACGAATAATCGATCCTTCAAATAATTCCTTCGGTATAAGCTTTGCAAAACGATTATCTTCAAACTTTCCTCTTCTTTTTTGTTGCGATTTTTCTAATTTTTTCATTTTTTTTTACCATACTAACAACGAATCTCAATGTAATTTCACCATCTTCACGATCATAATAACTCTGGATAATTCCTTCGATAATTCTTCATTCTTCGGACGTACCAATAAGTGTAATGGTAGTAAAAATACATGAGTTTGACTACTTTTTACATTCTTATTTTCAATATGCAAATTTCTTCCCAACCGTACCAGAGATAGAAAATGACACAAGACTCGGGAAATACATACTTTACACTTTAAAGCAACTAGCAACTGTAAATGGACTTAATCTAACAGGGTAGGCTAAGGTGTAAAGGTATAACGAAACAAACAGTTGGTGTTATTCCTAAAAGATTGGCTCTATTGGTTTTCCTTGGGGATCTTACTCTTAAGATGAGAGTAAATAAAGGGTTTATACGGGAGTTTAACTAACCAGTATAGTTAGTTAATAATACAACATATATAGGCTTTTTTAGTGTAACTCTAGAAATTTACCAGTTTAAACAAGTTACTGCATCTAAATCCATAGTACTCATCATTGTGGTTTTGAATAGATATACCAAGCCAAGTTCTAAAGTCTACAACATCACCGGCACACTCGTATTTTTGTGGGATTTGGGTAAACAATTGGAAATGAATAAGGTTAAATCCTCACAATATCTAATAAGGGTTATTGTGTGTAGGTGTTGTGTTATAAAAGCTTTAAATTTATATTACTAGAATTATCCGATTTCCAACTAACACATGGGTAAAGTATAAACCCCCGTTTATAGTATAGGTTTAGGGTAAGACCAGGTCGTTTCACGGGATTGGTTATTCTTAGAAAGGGTCGATTATATTACGAAAAGGTTTATCTATAGACTGTTACGATCTAAGATAATTGATAACACAAATTCAAGATAATAAAGCAATGTTTATTTTGGAGACAAGAGTAATAGAGGATAACTTAGGATGATGATAAATTCATGAGATTTAAGTATAATCAAAAGAATGAAAGGGTAGTTTATTCAACAGATTGTCTATTTAACATAATAAATAATCCTTTTAGCCTTTAATCTTAATTATGAAAAACGTTTTAAGATTGGTTCACGTTTGGAAATGATAAATATGAACTTTCTCAACCAAGTTCGTTAGACATGAGGTTGAGCATTAAACATTCATATGTTTGGGATGATGATCATTTTATTAGCTAATCCTCACAAAGCTAATACCGAGTTATCATAGACAAACACCTAGAAATCAAACACAAAGTCGGAGCCTTTCGACCTATTCCCGAACTAAGTAAGTGATCAAATGATTATCACCAATCCAAATATCTAAATATCAAGTTTATATTTATCACTTAACCAAATATCAATAGTCATCCGGATTAATCCATATTACTCCATGAAATCCCAAATAAACATGAATAAACTACTCTATAATCATGGAGGTAAAGCACATAATAAGCATGTTAGAGTCAAAAAACATAACACTCAATGAGAGAAACATGTTTATACCAATTCCAATAGCAAATTATATTAATTTTCAAGAGTTTTCCTTCGAACAATGATTCTAACAACCCGGAAATTCAACTCCAAACTATTAACAACTCTATCACGGCCCTCAATAGCTTGAATTACACATCCTTAGATGATTACAACCTGGGAATTGTGATGAACTAAGAACAATATTCCCAAAACTACTAGAAAAACCTCCTGAAAACTTTTAGATGAACTGAGATAAGATATAAGATAGAATGTGTGGAATAGGATAATTTGAGCCTCTATTTCGTGCATAATTTATAGGTGAGGAGTGGAGTATCAGTTGTGGGAAATGGCAAGCCAAGAGTTGCACAATACTTGTAATCATTACTATCTTTGAGTAACTGCAGGTGAAGTGCGCCGCATAATAAAAATTGTACGCCGCACTTGGTGTATCATTAAATCGTAGTTACTCCGCTTTGAAGTACGTCGCACAATAAGAATTGTGCGCCGCACTTTGGCCTCGTTCATTAATTCTTCATTAGATTCTCTTCTAGATTCTTCTTATAACGACCGTTAGTGCATTAACAGAATTTCTTTGCATGTTTAGTCCTTTTCGTCATTCTTGGTCTTGAAATGATTATTATACAACAAACAACCAAACTTTGCAATATTTCATGCGTTAACATATGTATTTTATGTATTTTCGAGGGATATTTTATGTATATTTAGAGCGTTATCAAATCCCCCCCATACTTAGCTTATTGCTTGCCCTCAAGCAATCAAAGCAAAAGTATTTCGTTTTAATAAAACATATTAATGATCACAAGCATAGATAACGTGACAAAGCAACTCACGAATTTTTATAGATAAGACACTCGCTCGATTTGGTAAACGAAAGTCACTCATACGCGTAGTCATGAAATGTTTAAATTACCATAGGCTTGGACAGGAAACTAAACTTCATCGACATGGCGTAAGAACTAAACATAAAAACCAAAAGAGGTAATTTGTTAGTGATATTATTTTCATATTTGTTGAAAAAGGTTTAAAATAAAATCATAATTCATCTTATCCGTAATGCGACTAACTATTCTTTCACTTCATTTCTTTCTTTTACTTTTCTATGTTTTTCCTTTTTTTTATAAATGATCACTTCATTTGGGGAAACTAGCTTTCTCCCCATACTTAGGATAAGCTCACTACTTTGCATATTATAGCGATACCAACATTTTCAATTCGGACGGATAAAATTTTAGATAAATTTATGAAAAGCTTTTTGAACAAAATTATAGGTTACTTATATTTATATTTTTTATCACTCTTTATAGTTAAAATGTTTTTATAACTGCGGATCGTTTTGATCCTACTTGCGATATTCATAAAGATGTTCAAGCGCAAGATAGTTTGAAATAAACAAATCACGGCACACTCTACAATATAATTTTAAATCGTTAACCAATGCTTAGAATAGTCAACTCAAATATACAAATTCTCAGCCTCGTAACAACGGTATAATTATTATGATGAAACATTGCAGTTGCATTCAACTTTGCTCTGAGAAAAAGCTAAAGAATTAAAATATTCTTTGTATCAAACGTATGGAATAACCCGCATTCTTAAGATTAATCTCATTAATTTTTTTCGTGGGTTGGTGGTTATAATATGCTAGAATTGGTTTATTCAAATATAGAGTCAGATTTGCTTTTTGTTATGTGAACGTTTAAATATTTTTTTTGAAATTTTTTTATTTTATCCTTTCTTTTTTCACTTTTCTAGTTATCTCCTCCCCTCCCCCCCCTATTAATATGAGATTTTGTCCTAATGTGTATTATTAAGGTGAAATGATAAAATGGGAAGGTGAAATTATACTTTGTGAATTTCCCATTTTCTGCTTCACGCCAATTCGTCTTGCGCCCTTCTTTTTTCTTTTCCTATTATAAATATAAATATTGCATAGCACACACAAATAATAATATTCCTAATTAATTAATAGAAAGGACTTAAAATAGTGTTTTAAATGCCAACAAAGTCATTTTACACACCATAATAATAGTAATAATAATAATGTTTAGAGAAATTATTTTAAAACAACCGTGACCCAAAACATGCGGTCACACAACCGACTCGTGTCATCTCGACACTACTCATCATCCTGATCACGCTGCTACTGCTGCTGCTGATATAATGGATACTGTGGTGGTGGAGGTGGGTACTGCTGATAATACTGATCATACTGTGGCTGAGCATACCCAGGTGGGTTGTACGCTCCCTACAGTGGAACGTTGTAAACCCCAGCCATGTGCTCAAACACTCCCTGGTACCTGCCTCAGTGATATGACTGTCTGTACTCCATCCTCTCTATATCCTACTGACGAATCTCCATATTACCCATCCTTTCGTACAAATCCTGTATGGATGCTCTCGAAGGTCTAGGAATACCAACTCTCGACACATCCGGCTGTGGATCCTCAGGAATAAGTCTACCCTCATAGTTGATCAACTCTCTCAGTGTAATCGTATCCAAATCTCTATAATAAACCAGAGCACTCAAACTCCTTTTCACCTCATCAGTCAACACCCTTAACTTCATCACGAGCTTTATGATAAACTGTCCATAGCAAATTTGACTCTCCTTCTGAGTCCCAGCTCCTTTTCTCTTCATCCACCTCGCAATCAACCAAGCTACATTCACATACCCATTTTGGTGCCTGGCATCAAACATACTCAACATCCACAAATCATTCTTTTGAATCTTGTTATACCCAGTCGACGAAGATGGTCCGATATCTTGATAGAACAAGCTAAGATTACCCATTACTCTTTTCTTATTTTGGCTACTCTTCCCCATCTTACATACTAATGGCGGAAGTTCTTCTCCAAATTGTGGCATATCATCGAAGTTGAAATCAAGTAAATTATCCCAATCATCTGGACTTTTTTCCGTTTTCTCAGAATTCTCCTTAAATTGATCTTGTTCGGGATAAACAGTAATCACTCTGTTATCGAAGTCAACAATTCCATTAACTAGCCTCATGAACGATCTTCCCAAAATAACTCCTGGTTCAACATCGTCTTCCTCTAGATTGATGATAAACTTAACAAAGTAAAGCTCTCCCTTCAAAGCATAGCTTAACCGCGAATTCATTTGATATCAAGTGTTCATCAAATGCTAAATTTAATAGACCATTATATGCTTCCAAACCATTCACGAAGCATGGTGCGATATACCTTTCACTCACTTCATCCATTTCCATCCTATAAAAACTTATTGCTTTTGTTACCTTCTTTCCCTTACTACCAGCGGTGTCCTGATATTCTAGAGAATTCCAATCTCCAGACCCTTCAACCTTGTCACTTGAGATTACAATGACATCGTCTCCTAAGCAAATTTTCCCAAGACTCGAATTTGGATCCATAACTCTTATAAAATAAGACAACATTAAAATAATCATTAGTGGGTTAGTTAAAACAAATAACAATAGCTTTTTACACATACATTTTATTAATAAACAGATAGCATTTTTTAATTCACAATTCCCGTTCAAAAACGAAGAAACAAGCATTCTATTTGGTTCTAGGCAGGAAAGTGTTGCGCACTTTAAAAAGTGCGGCGTACTTTCTGAGTTTTAAAATTTTTAATTTTAGTATTTTTTATTTTTATTATTCCCTAAATATCTGTTAAACATAGCAACTATCAAATTTTTAAGCACATTTATCATCATATAATTTCTGTGAATTCTTTTAAAATTTTCATTTTTATTTTGCAAATAGTCAAAGTTAAATAGGCAACTTCTAGCAATCATGAGACACATGTATGCATTCAGAAATTTAAACAAACAAGCTACGAGATAGTCCTTTTTTATTTTTTCCATTTTAATGTACGAGATATGATAATACAAGATGTTGACAATTATGAATACTAGGAATAAATTCCACATCTTCCAATGGTCAATTATAACTTATGGTTTTTTTTTG
This sequence comes from Tanacetum coccineum, assembly GCA_026074375.1. Taxonomy (NCBI): domain Eukaryota; kingdom Viridiplantae; phylum Streptophyta; class Magnoliopsida; order Asterales; family Asteraceae; genus Tanacetum; species Tanacetum coccineum. The sequence goes on from BQNB010049244.1 coordinate 36,410, forward strand.
ATTTTTTTATCCAATTCACCTTGACTCAGATTATGCTTTTTGAAAAATAACAGAAAAACCGGGGCACTTGGGTTAAGTGCGGCGTACTTGTGAATTTCTAAAGAAATTAGGTTCAGTTTGCCAGAAAACTGTACGGCGATTTTGAAAATTTAGTTTGTAATATAATGATGACTAATTCAAGAATGATTTCAATCCCCGGCAGCGGCGCCAAAAACTTTGACGTGTTATAAAAGCTTGAAATTTGTATTACTAGAATTATCTGATTTCTAACGAACACACGGGTAAAGTATAAACCCCCGTTTATAGTATAGGTTTAGGGTAAGACCATGTCGTTCCACAGGATTGGTTATTCTTAGAAAGGGTCGATTATATTACTAAAAGGTTTAACTATAGACTGTCACGATCTAAGATAATTGATAACACAAATTCAAGATAATAAAGCAATGTTTATTTGGGAGACAAGAGTAATAGAGGATAACTCAGGATGATGATAAATTCATGAGATTTAAGTATAATCAAAAGAATGAATGGGTAGTTTATTTAACAGATTGTCTATTTAACATAATAAAGAATCCTATCAGCCTTTAATCTTAATTATGAAAAACGCTTTAAGATTGGTTCACGTTTGGAAATGATAAATATAAACTTTCTAAACCAAGTTCATTAGACATAAGGTTGAGCATTAAACATTCATATGTTTGGGATGATGATCATTTTATTAGCTAATCCTCACAAAGCTAATACCGAGTTGTCATAGACAAACAACTAGAAAATAAACACAAAGTCGGAGCCTTTCGACCTATTCCCGAACTAAGTGAGTGATCAAATGATTATCACCAGTCCAAATATCTAAATATCAAGTTAATATTTATCACTTAACCAAATATCAATAGTCATCTGAATTAATCCATATTACTCCATGAAATCCCAAATAAACATGAATAAACTACTCCATAATCATGGAGGTAAAGCTGATGCGTGGGATACGGGTCAGTTTTAAATTTATAACTCGGTATACCAAATTCTTAAGCAACACATACGAGCAAGTGAACTCGTCCGTGGTAGCAAGAGATCGATTGGTAAGCCGGGATCGTTCGCGGGGATTTGGGTGTTTTAATTCGATAAAGATTTCAATGATAATAGTCCTAAGATGCAAACAAACAATGATGGAAGTAATTCGATAATAAAATAGATGTACTTGGTTGGATTCAATTTGGGAATCTGATTCGATATAATTATGGCAACGACTAACAAGTTGATTATATGAATTGGAGCGTATCTAATCTATTACTTTTAAAACCTTTAGCCTTCGTCAAGACTTGAAGTGACAAAAACAAGCGTTAAGTGAAATCAATAAATTCAAGACCAAAACAACCTCTATGAGTTTGATTCGCGTTTCGTTTCATAAACATAGCAACTGAAAATTATGTTTCATGTAATACCCAACCGCTTAAGAAATGGTCAATACAAAAGGTAGCCAATCGTAAATAAAAAGGCGACAATTGATTGATTAACAATACCCCTTTCGGCCTATGATATTCTCAACAAACAATCCGGTTGATAAAACTATGTCACATAGAACATAAGTACAAATGGATCTAAGACGGCTTGAAATTGAATTAAACATGCCACACAATCATAATCGAATCATCATACCACAAACATCATCTAACCAAGCACATAAAGGGACTAGCCACTCATGATAAATAAAGACATACTTCCAGAAATTAATGCATTCATAAACATAATAAGAGTCTTACAAAAGTATTGCAAAGGATAATGAAATGCAAGCTAGGAAAATGACAAACTTGTAACTTAGATGGATCCTTCCTCCTTCTTGACTTTCCTGGAGCTTTTCCTGGACTTTTATGGCTTTGGAGAGTAGCGGTGGCTATAGGTATTAGGGTTTTTTGGTTTAGAGAAGAGTGAAGTGTATGTTTATGTGTAGAGTGTGTTAAAATGAGGCATAGAGGTCACCTATTTATACTATTGTTTTGTGGCGGTTCTAGGGGCTAAAAGGGTGTCCAAAGTCAGTTTAGAGGTTCTAGATCCTTTATGATTACTCAGGTTTCTTCAAGAGTGAAATAGATAAATGTGGGCACCAAGAGCCGGGCGGCACGGCCCTCTGCCAGGCGGCACACTGTTTGCCGGGCGGCACACTGTCTGCCAGGCGGCAAGATCTCCAGCCGGGCAGCTGGGAGGTCGTCCATAGAATATTTTTATTAGACTTTGCGTTTAAGGTCCTCGCTTGAGTTGTGCTTGGTCGTATGCCTTTTTTCTTCATCATATCTTTATTACAACTTGATCTCACATCTTGGAAGCTTGAATAATCAGATTTGTTTTACTCGAGATGCTTTTGCACTTGATCCTGACACGGGATTCTTCGTACTTGAGATAAACTTCGCTTATTCCTCTCTTCTTCTCTTGTTTTCCTGTACTTGGCTGCAATTACACTAGAAAGCGTGTTTTGACATAATCGAGTAATAAACCATAGGTAACTGGCCAAATAACCAATACAAAAGTACGAATAACGCTCCCAAAACATACTCAATTTGAGCGTTATCAAATCCCTTCACACTTAACCTTTGCTTGCCCTCATGAAATCTTAGAAAACAAAATCCACATCCAGGTTATTTGGAAAATGAGATGCAAATTTATCAAGTACGAGTACTCGAATAGTCCAAGTGTACACATCTAAGAAACTGCTAACTGTTTTTAACGGAAAAAGGTACGGGTATATGATTTGGTTTATAAAACCGAAGTGTACAAACCACTATGTTGCTAGCTACCGCATACCACTACCTTTATGAATCTCGAGATAAACATATTACTTTATTTCATTGTATCACGACTTAGTACATTGGCTAATCGATACCAATTTACTTCATCTTCATAAGATTTAGCACATTGGCTTTATTGAATTTTTTGTTTCTTTTTTTATTTCGATCAACCTCCGATCGATATACTGGCAAAGGATTATATTTACTTAAACATGGAGCTAGCAACTTTCTCAAAAATTCATAAGGATTTCCCACATATCTACCATCGATCCATGTAGCTAGCATGACACGTAGAACGTGTCATGAACACCATCTGGCTCCTTAGGCAAATCTAACATGTAGGCCACTGGGCCTACCTTCTTAATGATCTCGAATGGTCTAAGGAACCTAGGTGCTAATTTCCCTTTCTTCCCAAAGCGTACCACACCTTTCCAAGGTGACACTTTGAGTAAGACATAGCCACCGACACTAAACTCAAAAGGCTTTCTCCTCCTATCGGCATAACTTTTCTGGCGATCACGCGCAACCTTAAGTCTATTATTAATCTGCGAGATCTTCTCAGTGGTTTCTTGCAATAACTCAGGTCCTATCAACTGACCCTCTCTAACCTCAGCCCACATAATCGGGGAACGACACTTTCTACCATATAAAGCCTCGAACGTCACACATCTTACTCTAGAATGATAACTATTGTTATATGAAAACTCAACCAATAGAAGATGGATGTCCCAACTTCCCTCGAAGTCAAGGACGCATGCCCTAAGCATGTCTTCCAAGGTCTGAATTGTACACTCACTCTGACCATCGGTTTGAGGGTGGTAAACCGTACTCATGTCTAACCGGGTTCCTAATGCCTCTTGCATTGACTGCCAAAACCTCGACGTGAATCGACTATCACGATCAGATATGATCGAGATCGGCACAGCATGCCTAGCAACAATCTCATTCAAGTACAACCTAGCCAATCTATCCATCTTATAATCCTCACGCATAGGTAGAAAATAAGCAGACTTAGTCAATCGGTCTACAATGAAACATATTGTATCATGCAAACTACGAGTCCTTGGTAACTTAGTTACAAAATCCATTGCTCTTCCCATTTCCATTCAGGAATCTCGGGTTGCTGCAGCAAGCGAGACACCCTTTGATGCTCAACCTTAACCTTTAAATACGCCAAACACTTATTCACATAAACAACTATATCCTTCTTCATTTTCGGCCACCAATACCTATCTCTAAGGTCATAATACATCTTATCAGCTCCTGGGTGCACATAGTACTTTGACCTATGGGCTTCGTCCATTATCAGGGTTCTCATATCACCATTCAAAGGGACCCATATTCGATCCAGGTAATACAACGATCCATCATTCCTAAGTTTAATAATCTTATCTAAACCTCTTTGCAATCCTACAGACTCATCAGACGCCTCCTTCTGAGCTGCTAGTATCCTATCCTTGATACTCGACTGAAGGGTCATATTCATAGCTCTAACTCTCTTAGGTGTTAATCTTTCTCCTACCTCTCGGTGATATTCAGCTACTAGTTGTGGCCTTACCGGGATGGTAGCGAATTTCGCAGTCATAATTACTAAAAAGCTCTATCTAGCGACGTTGTCGCATGTTCAGTTCCTTTTGACTAAAGATATGTTGTAGACTCTTATGATCGGTATATATGACACTCTTTGTCCCTCATAAAATTAATGTCTTCAAGATCTTAATGCAAACACAACTGATCCCGCTCTAAAATACGGGTGGGGTAATTCTTGTCAAGAATTTTCAACTGCCAGAGGCTCAGCTATCACTCTTTACCTCTTTGCATCCCCCCCACATACAACCTAAGTTCTAACTAGACGCATCGCAATGAGACCAAAAAGAATTTCTGGTATCAAGGAGATTCTAGAACGGTGCAGTACTTAAGACTTATCCCATAAAGTTTGAAATGCATTCTCCTGCTCCTCATCCCAGTCAAAGGTCTTACTTTTCTGAGTAAAGACAGTAAGCGGCTTAGCTATCTTAGAAAATTCCTCAATGAATCTTTGGTAATACCCTACCAATCCTAAGAATGAACGAAACCTCAGACGGAGTTCTCTAGGGGCGTTCCGGATTTCCTTAATCAAGCTTCGATTCTTTACTAGGGTCTACATGAATCCCATCACCCATTAATCACATGCCCAAGAAACTGTACTTCTCGCAACCAAAATTCACACTTAGAAAACTTAGCATACAATTTCTCCTTCTTGAGCAATTCTAAGACTAATCTTAGGTACATTTCATGCTCTTCCTGGGTCTTAGAATAAACCAAAATATCATTAATGAACACTATCAAAAACTTGTCTAGATACTGCCTATACACTTGGTTCATTAGATCTATGAATACCGCCGGTGCATTAGTCAAACAAAAGGGCATTACTGTGAACTTAAAATGTCCATAACGAGTCCTAAACGTAGTCTTTGGAATGTCATTCTTGTGCACTCTTAGCTAATGGTATCCGAACCTAAGGTCTATCTTAGAGAAGTACTGTGATCCTTAAAGTTGGTTAAATAAATTGTCTATCCTAGGGAGTGGATAACGGTTCTTAATGGTCAACTTATTCAACTCTCTGTAATCAATACACATCCTAAAGGATCCGTACTTTTTCTTAACAAACAATACCGGAGCTCCCCAAGGCGACAAGCTTGGTCAAATAAAACCTTTTTCTTGGAGTTCTTTGAGTTGACCCGACAACTCCTCCAATTTAGAAGGTGCCAAACGATAGGGATACTTTGCAACCGGCATTGCTCCAGGGACTAACTTAATCTGAAACTCGATTTCCCGAACAAGCGGCAATCCAGATAGTGTTGATCCCACTTGAGTAGATCTTGAATTCCTTAGCTTGTGTAAGGTTTAGTTAGGGAAGATAAATCCTACACAACTATGATAGAAACTTTGTAAAATATATCAAAGAT